>ML663010.1:1609361-1670124 GCA_007570785.1 Antilocapra americana | reverse complement strand
CAAAAGGAACGGAGATGTATAGAATAGACTCGTGGACTCTGTGGATGTGGGTAAGGGTGGGATGATATGGGAGAATGGCATTGAAACATGTTAATTATCATATGTCTAATCCATCGCCAGCCCAGGATTGATGCTCGGGGCTGGTGCATCGAGATTTCCCGGGGGGAGGGAGGAGGGAGGGAGGAGGGAGGGGGTTCTGGAGGGGGAGCTTATGTAAACCCATGGTGATATCATGTCATTGTATGGCAAAACTAATAAAAAAAAAAAAAAAAGAAGCATTTCATGACAGCACATGATAAAAGGAAGGGACAGCCCAGGGCTGGCCTGTCTTATACTGCATCAGAAACCAACATGCCTGACCTAAAGGAAATGATTAAATAAGAATCTATATATCCCAAATGGTTGCTATGATTATTATTGCTGTTTTTGTTCTTATGTTTGTATTTATTTTGTGTTATTTAATTGGAGGTATTTATATGATATGACTCATGTGCTCTAAACACTTCCGTTGGTAGAAAAACTCTGTATTCAGTAACATAGGACCTTAGAGGAAGAATAGATTTGGGGGCTATGTAAAAGGTAGCTTTTAATTGTTCTTAAATATTTACTAGCCACTTAAAACAACAAGTAAAGACAGCACAGTGAGTATAATCTTATACATCTTGAGGTAAAAACGCTGATTTCTATTAAATGTTATATAAGACTGTATGCCTTACTTACTAAAATATTTTCAGAGTTTTCCTCAATCACAGTTTAAATTAGATGCTTTGCTGCCAATTATTTAAACAGTGAGTTTCTTTTCTCCCTCTTCATTTCCGATATTTTCTCCTTCAGAACGGTTTATGCTCAAGACTCCAGGATCTTGTATGTGGAATATGAATACAATTTTATAAAAATAATGAAGTAACTTTTACTAAATCTATGGGTAACCAGAAGATACTAACTTTACCGTAGTTATCAATAGCCAAGAATATAATGAAGAAAAAAATAGAAAGCATTGTCGTAGCTCCCTCTAGTGGACATTCTGAAAGTAAGGCAGCTCTAACAAAACAGCCATTTTACATTGTCAGGCTTGAATAGTGCCCTTACAGATCAACTAGCTAGTCAAAAGAGTCGGGAAAAGGAAGATCAGTATTCAAAATGTGCATTTCTGAGGGCAGTAAATCCAGGGAAAATTTAATTTATATTATTCCACTTTTGCACTGAATGATGGGGGCAGAGTTAAAGCAATCTCATTATTCATAAATACAAAATACTTCACAGACTTGCTTTAAAAGGATTAAACAAAATCTGTTTCTCTCTCAGTCTTTCTCTACATCAAAACTCAGCATTCAAAAAATGAATATCATGGCATCCTGTCCCATCACTTCATGGCAAATAGATGGGGAAACAATGGAAACAGTGAGAGACTTTATTTTCTTGATCTCCAAAATCACTGCAGATAGTGACTGTAGCCATGAAATTAAAAGACACTTGCTCCTTGGAAGAAAAGCTATGACCAACCTAGACAGCATATTAAAAAGCAGAGACATCACTTTGCTGACAAAGGTCCATCTAGTCAAACCTATGGGTTTTCCAATAGTCATGTATGGATGTGAGAATTGGACTCTAAAGAAAGCTGAGCACCGAATAATTGATGCTTTTGAACTGTGGCGTTGGAGAAGAATCTTGTGAATCCCTTGAACTGCAAGGAGATCAAACCAGTCAATCCTATAGGAAATCAATCCTGAATATTCACTGGAAGGACTGATGCTGAAGTTCCAATACTTTGGCCACCTGATGCGAAGAACTGACTCATTGGAAAAGACCCTGGTGCTGGGCAAGACTGAAGGCAGGAGAAGAAGGGGACGACAGAGGAAGAGATGGTTGGATGGCATCACCGACTCAATGGACATGAGTTTGAGCAAGCTCTGGGAGTTGGTGATGGACAGGGAAGCCTGGCATGCTGCAGTCCATGGGGTCGTGAAGAGTTGGACACGACTGAACCGAACTGAACTGAAAGGTGTGCAGCACTAGTAATCAAGTTTGAATCCTCTTTCTTTCATTTTACTTCACATTCTTCATACATGCTAAGTTGCTTCAGTCATGTCTGACTCTTTGCAACCCCATGGACTGTAACCCACCACAGTCCTCTGTCCATGGGATTATCCTGGCAAGAATACTGGAGTAGGTTGCCATTCCCTTCTCTGGAGGAATATTCCAGACCCAAGAATTGAATCCACATCTCCTGCATTGCTGGCAGATTATTTACCATCTGAGCCGTTCATATATGATGGGAAATTAAAAGAGGATCTCTCATAGTTGACACAAATTTGCATAACAATAAGTTGTAAAACAAAAAATTAAAAATGATATTAATAATTTAAAGTGTTGGATTAACTATTTTGGAGGAAGGAATGAGTTATCCTTCAATTTTGTTTCCTGTAGAAAATGTTATTAAAATGCACTAAAATATTCAAAGAGCATATAGCCAAAATGTAGAAAAGTAATTATAGAGTTGTGACAGGTAATTACAGAAAACATACTTTGTTATTTTTCTGAGTTTTGTGATGTTTTGGTGAATGTGACCTTTCAGAATTTTATAATTATTTTGTCTTCTCATCTACTTTCTAGTTCTATGTTTGTATTTTTCTATTTTTTCAAGTCTTGGGTATTCTTGAAATCTGAATTTTTCCTTAATGCTTGGCTGAAATGACATATGATAATTATTGTTTCCACCTAAATAGATCAGATATGTATTCTTGTATTTTCACTTTTATTTAGTTCTCTTAGTCAACTTCTATTTTAAAATGCAATGACCTACATAGTGCTAGGAATAATAAATTAGTTTAATTTTTAAAACGTCATCTTATCAGAAAGGAGAAAATATACATGATAACACATTAAAGGTAACGAAGAAATAGAACAAAAAGAAGATACTACTGGGTAAAGTTGAATCCAAAAGTAAAATTAATATATAGAATGCAGGCTACGGGGTAATCTTAATATTATTAGAAGTTAGCAACAAATTTGTCCCTGAGTTTCCAAATAACCAACAAAAAGAGATAAACATAGACACAGTAATCAGATAATCTACTAAAAGAAAAGAGGATAAAACCCCCAAACTTTCCTAACATTATAAAGTGGTCCTAGCATACAAATCCAAGAATACAGTACACATATCTCATAGAAGCACACAAATACACATGCATGCACACGCATACAGAGTCTAAGTTTGGGTTCCCCCAGAAGAAGACCCTTGGACAAAATTTCAAATGCAAGTAACTTTCTTGGAGAGGTACAGAGAACACTAATTGGGAAGTGGGAAAGTGAATCAGGGGAGACAGATAATAAAGGGTGTATTATATACCCTTTATATTTATATTTTCTGAAAGTCATGACTGTGGGTAATGAGTTTCAGGCACCTGGGGAATTTGAGACACGGGTGCATAACTCATTATCTCAGAATTAGCACACCTGAGGTCCAAACCAACCACGGCATTTTTTATGACAGCTATTGGGACCATCCACAGTGATTCTGGAGTCTAAAAAAATTAAATCTGTCACTGCTTCCACTTTTTCCCTTATATTTTTCAGAAGGACTATCAGTGTCTTAATGTGGGTCATCCTTGAGTCAGTCATCAAGGCCAGAAGAATGTGGTACTCTCACTAGTCAGATCTAAACAATATGCTTACTAATGGAAAAATTAAATGGTGTCAGCATCACTGGATGCCCATGAGAATTCATGGAAGTACAGAAAGAGAATCTGGGAGTCATTACTACAACATGTGATCAGAAGTCACTACTAAAATGACTTCCAGTGGAAGCTGGGAATGGATGCTGGACTGCAGTAATGATAGATTCCACCATCAGTGTCTTAGAAGGAAAACCATAGGTAGACGTTCACAGTATATCTACTAGTTTATACTTGGAAACTCAATGAGGCTTATTTACATTTTAAAGTGAAAAAAGTGAAAGTGTTAGTCATTCAGTGAAGTCCAATTCTGTGACCCCATGGGCTGTAGCCTGCCAGGCTTCTTTGTCCATGGAATTCTCCAGGCAAGAATACTGGAGTGGGTTGCCATTCCCTTCTTCAGGGGATCTTCCTGACCCAGGGATGGAACACAGGTCTCCTGCGCTGCAGGCAGATTCTTTACCATCTGAGCACCAGGGAATCAACCTTTTATTCATAGAAATGCACTGCCTGAATATGTTTTGATCACAGGCACACTATCAGGCTTTAAGAAAATTCTTAAAGATTCAGTCTACTATATTAAGTGATGATTTAATAAAATTTTCAAGGCAGGATTGGGAAAAGGAAAAATCAGAAAAGTTTTACAGAGAAGATAACATTTAAGTCAAGAAGAAGGAATTCTGTGTTTGGACAAGCCTCTGAAGAAGGATAAGGAAGAAGGGATGAAAGACCTTTCAAGTAGAAGAACAGCATGTAGAAAAGCATAGAAATATGAATGGATATAGCTTGTCTGTGTGCTATGTCACTTCAGTTATTTCCTACTCTTTGCGACCCTATGGACTGTGGCCTGCCAGGCTCCTCTGTCCATGGGATTTTCCAGTCAAGAATACTGGAGTAGGTGGCCAGTTCCTCCTCCAGGTGATCTTCCTGACCCAGTGATTGAAACCAAGTCTCTTACATCTCCTGTATTCGCAGGCAAGTTCTTTACCACTAGCCCCGCCTGAGCTTGTCTAGATACATGTAATTTGATTTGACTAGAATCATAGGATGCAAAATGAATGAGCAGAAAAAGATTTTTAAAACTTGTTTTAGCCCAAATTATGAAAGCCTTATTTATGTTGTTCTAAGGATTTTATATTATAATGTATTGGCAACAAGGATCCAATGAAAGGTTTTTAACAGTATGGAGATGATGAGACAAGAATTCAGATATCCTAAGAATCAAACTAATTCCTTAATATAAAAAGTCTAGATACAGTATGAACGATTCAAACTCCACCTTGAAAGACCTCCTCCATTTATATGACGGGAAATAGTCTTTTACTAAAGACAGCATCACTGACTCAATGGACATGAATTTGAGCAAACTCCGGGAGAGAGTGAAGGACAGAGAAGCTTGGACTGCTGCAGTCCATGGGGTCTCAAAGAGTTTGACATGACTTAGTGACTGAACAACAACAAACACACACATATTTTCAAGGCAATTCTTAATAACTGCTTATTTTTACTGAAAATCTATTCGTGTCAGCACATAGCAAAATAATACTATGAGAGGAATACTCATACTAATAAATTATTATTTGGTGAAACTGAGAGACATCTGGGCTTCCCAGATGGCACTAGTGGCAAAGGAACTGCCTCCCAACGCAGGAGATGTAAGTATCTCTGAGTCAGGAAGATCCCCTTGAGGAGGAAATGGCAATCCACTTCAGTATTCTTGCCTGGAAAATCTCATGACAAGGAGCCTGGCAGGCTACAGTTCATGGGGTCACAAAGAGTGGGACATGACTGAAGCGACAGAGCATACCCAAGGGACATCTATTTTTGGTGCAGATTTATTTCTGACAAATTGTTCCAGTCCCATCTCTCATGCAGCTATGCAGCACTGGAGCAACTTTGGGGAGATACTCCACATCCAAAGGCAAAGGAGAAGCCCCAGCAAGATGGCAGGAGGAGCAAAATTGCATTTAGAATCACACCCTATACCCGCCAGAGGTGCTCAGAGGGCTCAAACAAACCTCTTGCACACCAGGACTCAGAGACCCCACAGAGACTGAGACAGAACTGTGTCTGAGTGTCTCCTGTGGAGGTACAGTTTAGCACTGGACTGCTGCAGGGGCAGGGGCTCTGGGTGCAGCAGACTTGGGTACAGCATAAGGCTTTGTGGAGGAGGTCACCATTAACCCCACCATAGAGCTCCCAGAACTTACACAGGACTGGGGAAACAGACTCTTGGAGGGCACAAAAGAACCCTGTGTGCACCAGGAGCAGAAACACCACAAGAGACTGACCCAGACTTGCCCGTGAGTGTCCAGGAGTGTCCCACAGAGACATGGGTTGGTGGTGGCCTTTTGCAGGGTTGGGGGCACTGAATGTAGCAATGCATGCATGGGACCTTCTAAAATAGGTTGCCATTATCTTCATTACCTCCACCATAGTTTGGTCCCAGTTAAATAACACGGAGGGAACACAGCTCCACCCATTAACAGAAAATCGGATTAAAGATTTACTGAGCATGGCCCTCTCATCAGAATGAGACCCAGTTTCCCCCTCAGCTAGTCTCTCCCATCAGGAAGGTTCCATAAGCCTCTTATCTTTCTCCATCAGAGGCCAGACAGACTGAAAACCACAATCACAGAAAAATAATCAATCTGATCACATGGACCACAGCCTTGTCTAACTCAATGAAGCTATGAGCCATGCTATGTAGGGCCACCCAAGATGGCCAGGTCATGGTGGAGAGTTCTGACAAAACATGGTCCACTGGAAAAGGGAATAGCAAACCACTTCAGTATTTTTGCCTTGAGAACCCCATGAACAGTATGAAAAGGCAAAAAGATAGGACACTGAAAGATGAACTAACCAGGTCAGTATGCACCCAGCATGTTATGGAGGTCAGTGAAGAAATAACTCCAGAAAGAATGAAGAGACAGAGCCAAAGCAAAAACAACACCCAGTTGTGGACATGACTGGTGACAGAAGTAAAGTCTGAAGCTGTAAAGAACAATATTGCATAGGAACCTGGAATCAGGTCCGTGAATCAAGGCAAATTGGAAGTGGTCAAATAGGAGATGGCAAGAGTGAACATCGACATTTTAGGAATCAGTGAAATAAAATGGACTGCAATGGATGAATTTAACTCAGATGACCATTGTATCTACCACTGTGGGCAAGAATCCCTTAGAAGAAATGGAGGAGCCATCATAGTAAATAAAAGAATCTGAAATGCAGTACTTGGATGCAATCTCAAAAACCACAGAATGATCTCTGTTCATTTCCAAGGCAAACCATTCAAAATCATAGTAATTCAAGTGTATGCCCCAACAAATAATTCTGAAGAAGCTGAACTTGAACGGTTCACTGAAGACCTACAAGACCTTCTAGAACTAACACTCAAAAAAGATGTCCTTTTCATTATAGGGGGATGGAATGCAAAAGTAGGAAATCAAGAAATACCTGGAGTAACAGGCAAATTTGGCCTTGGGGTACAGAATGAGGCAGGGTAAAGACTAATAGACTTTTGCCAAGAGAACACACTGGTCATAGAAAACATTCTCTTCCAACAAAAGAAGAGAAGACTCTACACATGGAAATCCCCAGATGGTCAATACCAAAATCAGACTGATTACATTCTTTGCAGCTAGAGATGGAGAAACTCTGTACAGTCAGCAAAAACAAGACCGGGAGCTGACTGTGGCTCAGCTCAACTCCTTACTGTCAAATTCAGATTTAAATTGAAGAAAGTAGGGAAAACCACCAGACCATTTGGGTATGGCCTAAATCAAATCCCTTACGATTATATACTGGAATTAAGAAATAGATTCAAGGGATTAGATCTGATAGACAAAGTGCCTGAAGAACTATTGTACAGGAAGCAGGGATCAAGACCATCCTCATGAAAAAGAAATGCAAAAAGGCAAAATGGTTGTCTGAGGAGGCTTACAAATAGCTGAGAAAAGAAGAGACGCTAAAGGCAAAGGAGAAAAGGAAAGGTGTACCCATTTGAATGCAGAGTTCCAAAGAATAGCAAGCAGAGATAAGAAAGCCTTCCTCAATGATCAGTGCAAAGAAATCGAGAAAAACAACAGAATGGGAAAGACTAGAGATCTCTTCAAGAAAATTAGAGATGTCAAGGGAACATTTCATGAAAAGATGGGCACAATAAAGGACAGAAATGGTATGGACCTAACAGAAATAGAAGATATTAAGAAGAGATGGCAAGAATACACAGAAGAACTATCCAAAAATATCTTCATGACCCAGATAATCACAATGGTGTGATCACTCACCTAGAGCCAGACATCCCGGAATGTGAACTCAAGTGGGTCTTGGGAAGCATCACTACAAACAAAGCTAGTGGAGGTGACAGAATTCCAGGTGAGCTTTTTCAAATCCTAAAAGATGATTCTGTGAAAGTGCTGTGCTCACTATGCCAGCAAATTTGGAAAACTCAGCAGTGGCCACAGGATTGCAAAATGTTGGTTTTCATTCCAGTTCCAAAGAAAGGCAATGCCAAACGTTGCTCAAGTGACCACACAATTGCATCCATCTCACACGCTACTAAAGTAATGCTCAAAATTCTCCAAGCCAGGCTTCAACAGTACTTGAACCATGAACTTCCAGATGTTCAAGCTGGATATAGAAAAGGCAGAGGAACCAGAGATCAAATTGCCAATATCCACTGGATCATCAAAAAAGCAAGAGAGTTCCAGAAAAACATCTATTTCTGCTTTATTGGCTATGCCAAAGCCTTTGACTGTGATCTCAATAAACTGTGGAAAATTCTTAAAGGGATCAGAATACCAGACCACCTGATCTGCCTCTTAAGAAACCTGTATGCAGGTCAGGAAGCAACAGTTAGAACTGGACATGGAACAATAAGCTGGTTGCAAATCGGGAAAGGAGTATGTCAAGGCTGTGTATTGTCACCCTGCTTATTTAACTTATATGAAGAGTACATCATGAGAAACGCTGGGCTGGAGGAAGCACAAGCTGGAATCAAGATGTCCCTGAGAAATATCAATAACCTCAGATATGCAGATGACACCACCCTTATAGTAGAAAGCGAAGAAGAACTAAATGGCCTCTTGATGAAAGTGAAAGAGGAGTGAAAAAGTTGTCTTAAAACTCAACATTCAGAAAACTAAGATCATGGCATCCAGTCCCATCACTTCATGGGAAACAGATGGGGAAACAGTGGCAACAGTGAGAGACTTTATTTTCTTGGGCTCCACAATTACTACAGATGGTGACTACAGCCATGAAATTAAAGGACCCTTGCTCCTTGGAAGAAAAGCTTTGACAAATCTAGAGAGCATATTAGAAAGCAAAGACATTACTTTGCCAACAAAGGTCTGTCTATTCAAAGCTATGGTTTTTCCAGTAGTCATGTATGGATGTGAAAGTTGGGCTATAAAGAAAGCTGAGCACCGAAGAATAATTGATGCTTTTGAGAGCCCCTTGGACTGCAAGAAGATCCAAACAGGCCACCCTTAAGGAAATCAGTCCTGAATATTCACTGGAAGGACTGATGCTGAAGCTGAAATTCCAATATTTTGGCCACCTGATGCGAAGAACTGACTCCTTGGAAAAGACCCTGATGCTGGGAAAGATTGAAGTGGGGAGGAGAAGCAGACGACAGAGGATGAGACGGTTGGATGGCATAACCAACTCAATGGACGTAAGTGTGAGTAAACTCACATGATGGACAGGGAGGTCTGGCGTGCTGCCATCCATGGGATGGCAAAGAGTCGGACACTCGAGCAACTGAACTGAACTCAACTCCTCTCACGAGTGAAAGCAAAACCAAAGCCCTGCAGGCGCAATTTGAGCAGCTGCCACTAGAGGGCAAACTTACATTGTGATGTGATCAGTTAGCAGCTAGCTAAGTTAATTCAGAGCACGAAAGAACAGCAAAGGTGACCTCAGCAGAGGTTACAAAGAGTCCATTACGGTAAAAGGAGAGGTCAGTCCACCATGTAACACGGACAAAATATCACGCGAGTCACTGTGAAGCCACGCTGACCAATTATACCCATCAAAGCCCAAAGGTAATGATACCAGAGAAGTGAACAGTTATCATTCTGATGTGCAGATGACCTGTAAATGGAGGAAGGAGGTTGCTGTCAGATTAACCAATTCTACCTTATCAGGAATGAGATGGGGGCATTTTTCAACCACATTGAAACAGGCTACTGAAAATGTGTTGTAACCCAGTGTAATTCCATAGAAACAGATCAGACTGAGAAGTGCTTTTTTAAACCCAAATAACAATGGCTATTGAATCCCTCTGGGGATATCCTTCCTGTAGGAATTTATTCTTTGAGACACTGACCCCTACTTGAATATAAGCACAAGGATCCTAGACTAGCCTGTATGTGGACAATCTCATCTGAGATTAAAGTCTTGGTGTTGTTTTGAAAGAGCTAAAAATTATAAAATCAAATTCACTTGTAAAAATGAAGTCAGAATTCTTTGAAGGGGGACTACCTGCCTCAAAGGAAATCACTCCTGAAGATTCTTTGGTAGGACTGATGCTGAAGCTGAAACTCCAATACTGTGGCTACCTGATGCAAAGAACTGACTCCTTGGAAAAGACTCTGATGCTTGGAAAGATTGAAGGCGGGAGGAGAAGGGGATGGCAGAAGATGAAAATGGTTGCATGGTATCACCGACTCTATGGACATGAGTTTGAGCAAACTCCGGGAGTTGGTGATGGACAGGGAAGCCTAGCAGGCTGCAGTCCACGGGGTCTCAAAGAGTTGGACAGGACTGAGCGACTGAACTGACCTGCCTCAGGCTACCTTCTCGACAAGAGTATAGTTGCTAAAACTCTGATGACTAGATTCCATCCTCCCTTCTGATGACAGATCCTCCCTATCAGAATTTCTGAGGTGGGGTCTAGGCATCTGCATTGCTGGCAAGAGCCTTAAGTGATTCTTTTTATTTGCAATATTTGGAGACAGAGAAGCATGGCACAACTCAAGATACCTCCATGTTAGCTCTGTTGGGCACTTTTGAAGGGTCGAGCTCTTAAGCGCAGCTAAGTGTCATCCGTTTGCCTACATATAAATACACATTTTTATAAAGCAGGCAAAGCCTCCCCTGTGTGGGACACTGGTATTTAATCTCATACTGTGCTAAGCACTGGATGTACATTATTGTATTTTAATGTTTCCCGAGCCAGTGAAAATACATATTGTCATTCCCTTTTATAAATCAGAGGGAACACAGCTTCAGAGAAATTAACTGATTCATCCAAGGTCCTGCATCCAGAAAGCAACCAAACTAGAAATAAAAGCAAGATCTACTTAAATCTGAAGTTCTTTAGTTAAGAAGCAGAGGAAGAGGGAAATATTTAAAGGTTTATTAGACATTAATTTCCTCTTTATTTCTTAATCCTAAATTTTAAATTGGATATTGGAAAGCTGCCCCCATTTAAAATTAAAATCTGTTGTTCTACAATTCATATAATCTCCTGATGTGTCCAGAGTTATACAGGGGAAAAGTTAATCTCTGTCCTACAATATAACTTTAGAGAAAAACATTAGCTCCTGACTCTTTTTCAAAAGAAGAGGTAAAAAAGACTAATTTTAATGCTATTGCCTTGAAGGAAATCCATTTAAAATCCATTTTAATGGATTTCTTTGGTTTAGAGATGTGTTTGTAGCATTTTATAAACTATGAGTATTAACATTTAAAGTCAAAAGAAGGTCAGGCATTCCAACTCTGCCAAAAATAAAGGGAATAAAAATCCTAGAACAATTACTGCAGATTTTTAGATGTCTCTAAATAAGCATATTTCACTTGTCAGAGTGTAGTTATGAAATACTATAGCATACAAATGAAATCTGGCTTATTTTCTTTTCCTTTTAGTATATTTGGCCATTCCCATTAAATAAAACATTTTTTTTTTTTGGTAAACTCTACTTCATTTCAGTAGCATTCATTTAAATATGTCAAGCAAGAGATAAAATGCAGATTTTAATATATATTTTTATTATTTATTTCACATATATATGTGTATACACACACATATATATATATATAATTGGTTACCTTTACAAATTGTGAAGAAAACAACAAACATAAATTAACCCTTAAAAAATAAAAAACAATCAAAAATAAAAATAAAAAAATATTTCTGAAATCCATGATGATATTTACAGGAGTAAAGATAAATTACAGAATTTTCAGTTAGCCTATTTTTATTTTTAATTATATATTATGTATGCATTATATACACATATTTGATATTGTCTTTCCTTAGCTTTGTTATTATTTTAGACATATAAAAAGCTATAATAATTTACACTATTTGATGAGCTTGGAGATAAGCATCCATTTGTGAAATCAACACCACAATTTGTGCTACTATTTTTATAAAGAATAAGTTAATTTATATTTGTATGAAGTAAGAATTGTTTTCCCTCCTCCTCTGCCCCCTCACTTCTAACCATCACTCATGGTTTTCTGTCTTTTGTTTCATATCTATCCATATGTGTAGATCAGTAGGTGAAGAAGGGCAGACAATTAGGAGAGTAGATAGATAAAATGTCTTTTTTTAAAATGAGAAATAGCACATCACTGGAGTGCCTCTATATACTACGTCTGAATTTACACATTTTCAAACAGCAAAGTGGTTCCCTGACTGAAACTGAAAGGATGTATGACAAAGTCACAAGCGGATGGCGTAATGTATCATTTGTTTATAGCCATTATAGGTTTATGAATAAATAGATTCACACTGATATAGAATGTTAATAATATAAAAACTATGTCAAGATGATGGATTTACTCTCTCAATGTCATCTCAAAGTTATGCTGTTGACAATAACAAATGACTTGAAAACACTAGTGACTTCCAACAACAAAAGTTTAATCTGATTATGCAACCAAGAGGAGTGAGTAGCTATTTGGTTCCATGACTCCATCACTCCCCAATGTGAGACCACAATGATGGGACAGTTACTACCTGTATCATCGCATGTATCATAGCACAGGGAAGAAAAGCCATGGAAAACGAATGTGTAAAAACATGACAGTCATCTCTTCTGCTCACATTTCATTGCCCTATATAAATCCTTCAGTCAAGCCTGATATCAGTGGGTCTAGGGTGTGAAAGGAGGGTGAGCAAATATTTTTAACAATATGTAAGTTACAACAGGTATTTTAAATAGTAACTGACATATCTAACCTTGCATTATTTTATATTATTTCATCATATTAATGCATCACAATTTATTTGTGGACATTTATGTTCTAATTTTTCAAAATACAAACAATGCCTGACTGAACATAATTCAATATAAACCCACATACACACACTTCTTTTGGACTATGCTTAATAAATACAAATTAAAACTCTAGAATTCTCTTTCATGCTTACATTTTTTTTCAATTTTTCCTTCTTTTACAAAATAATACAAGTCATTCTTGCCTGATTAAACAGCCTATCCATTCACCAAAATGCTGATAGAAGCTGGCTTAAATATCTATTACTGTGACAGCAAGCTGAAATTTGTAGTTCTCTTTGCTTTTTTATTACTTACTAAAAAAAGAAAGAAAGAAAAGGTAGTTCAGGAAGGATGATTTGCTGTCCTCTGACACTATTTTAATCAGATTTTTTTCACCTTGCAGACCCATGTTACATAAAGAATTACTTCTTTGTAAGCTTTCTGGCTACTTGGATGGATATCATTAACTGAGTTGGGGTCAGCTCTGGGGTAGCTTCCTTTACTCCATGTATATTTCAAACTCTAACACATATCTGACATTCAGCCATCTGAAGAAATAATTTCATTCTTTTCCTATGTCACTGAGTAAACATAACCAAATAGTGGGTAATACTTTTTAAAATTAATGGACAGTTATACCTCACTTTAAATATCATTTAAACACATAGCCTTGCTAGTAATTTTGATAGATATTATGGTATTTTATGATGTATAAGTTTATTAATTATAATATTTCTAAGAAATTGAAAGATAACTACATCCATAATTTCGTAAATTTATTCATGCAACAAACATGCTGAAAATTGAGGACCTACTCTGTGAAAGACACCACAATCAGGTGCGGAGTCATGAAGAAACAACATGGTCTCGCCACCACACTCTCCAGTTACTACACAGCGGCACTGTGACCTAAAACCAGATCCATCTCTAGACAAAGCCTACAGTTTTAACTAGCATGTTTTATGGCCTGGAGAAGGATGTGCAGACTACACTCTCAATAGCTGTTTTGCTAAATGGAAAACAGTCTTGCTTATTCTGCTTGGTTGAGAAACTAAACACATAAAATGAATGAAAATGAGATTCCTTTCACTAATCACTAATATGAATAGGGGAGGACAAAGAAACAAGAAAGTTTTTGTTTTTTCCTTTATTCTTAATACATTCAACAAATGCTTATAGAAACTCCTCATGCAGCAGGCATTGTACTGTGTGCTACAAATTCAGCTGTGACCAAAAAAATCCAGGAAAATATAATTAAACAACAGAAAAAGAGACGTTAAAAGAAGAAAACTGTAGGAAAGACACAGGCAATGAACAAATAAAATGGAAACAAACAAAAGGAAAATAATTCAAGGGAAATTATTCAACTAAAAGATAAAACAATTTCAACTTTCTCAAGTGGCATTCTTGATAGAAACTAGAACAAATATATACAACAAAAATACTGAAAAAAAAAACTTCTGGGGAAAGGAAAATTTTTGAAGAGGGGGAGGGAGAGAACAAAAACCTAAAATATGTATTTTGAAAGGGCAATAATGCAAACTTACATGAAATGAAAATCATTATATATATATATATATATATAAACAATTAAATGGCTGCATTTTAAGGCTGATGAAAGACTCCTGTGAGTGACTAAAAAAAACTGATAGTATTGGGAGGCAGAGACATTGAATAATATCCTCTGAGCTGAAAAGGAACTTTAAGACTTGAAAAATGGAGTTTTTCAAGTTTACGAAGTTTATTGTGGGTAACTTACAAAGTTAATTATTGTGGGCATTTACTAAGTTTATTGTGGCTGACTTATGGGAGATTGGGCAACAATGATTCAGAGGCATTCACAGCTGTACTCTGCAAAGCGGAAAGGGGTATAGGGGTATTTAAATGAGCAAAAGATAAAAATAGAATCTGACCACTATAGAAAAGTAAATCCACATTGCTGGGAACCCGGGGATTTTCTCCTCCCAGGGATCTCATGACTCCATTAACCATCTGCATCAGCAAAAGGCACTCTTTCAGTTTTCATATCGGACAAAGGCAAGAGGAAGAGTTGACGAGAGCTTATCTGTCTTGGGCACAGTCCTGGGAGTAGGCTAAAATTCAATCACATATAAAGGGGAGAGGATAGGACTGCTGGCCTGAGATAGAGCTGACAAGATGCAGTCAGTGCGGTTCAGCAAAATAAATAGCAAGACTTACAAACTTTGAAAGAAACTGACCTTAGGACTTTTCATAAAATATGAGTATATGCCCAGCAGTGGGATTGCTGGGTCATATGGCAGGTCTATTTGCAGTTTTTTAAGGAATCTCCACACTGTTCTCCATAGTGGCTGTACTAGTTTGCATTCCTACCAACAGTGTAAGAGGGTTCCCTTTTCTCCAATAAATCCTCTCCAGCATTTATTGCTTGTAGACTTTTGGATGGCAGCCATTCTGACTGGTGTAAAGTGGTACCTCATTGTGGTTTTGATTTGCATTTCTCTGATAATGAGTGATGTTGAGCATCTTTTCATGTGTTTGTTAGCCATTTGTATGTCTTCTTTGGAGAAATGTCTGTTTAGTTCTTTGGCCCACTTTTTGATTGGGTCGTTTATTTTTCTGGAATGGAGCTGCAGGAGTTGCTTGTATATTTTTGAGATTAATTGTTTGTCCGTTGTTTCGTTTGCTATTATTATCTCTCATTCTGAAGGCTGCCTTTTCACCTTGCTTTTAGTTTCCTTTGTTGTGCAGAAGCTTTTCATTTTAATTAGGTCCCATTTGTTTATTTGTGCTTTTATTTCCAATATTCTGGGAGGTGGGTCATAGAGGATCCTGCTTTGGTTTATGTTGGAGAGTGTTTTGCCTATGTTTTCCTCTAGGAGTTTTATAGTTTCTGGTCTTATGTTTAGATCTTTGATCCATTTTGAGTTTATTTTTGAGTATGGTGTTAGAAAGTGTTCTAGTTTCATTCTTTTACAAGTGGCTGTCCAGTTTTCCCAGAACCACTTGTTAAAGAGATTGTCTTTTTCTCCATTGTATATTCTTGCCTCCTTTGTCAAAGATAAGGTGTCCATAGGTACGTGAATTTATCCCTGGGCATACACACCGAGGAAACCAGAATTGAAAGAGACACGTGTGCCCCAATGTTCATCGCCGCATTGTTTACAATAGCCAGGACATGGAAGCAACCTAGATGTCCATCAACAGACGAATGGATAAGAAAGCTGTGGTACATATACACAATGGAATATTACTCAGCCATTAAAAAGAATTCATTTGAATCAGTTCTACTCAGGTGGACGAAACCAGAGCCTATTATCCAGAGTGAAGTAAGCCAGAAGGAAAAACAACAATACAGTATACTAACGCATATATATGGAATTTAGAAAGATGGTAATGAGAACCCTGTCTGTGAGACAGCAAAAGAAACGCAGATGTATAGAACAGTCTTTTGAACTCTATGGGAGAGGGCAAGGGTGGGATGATATGGGAGAATGGCATTGAAACATGTTAATTATGATATGTGAAATCAATCGCCAGCCCAGGCTTGATGCTCAGGGCTGGTACACCAGGATGACCCAGAGAGAGGGAATCAGGAGGGAGGTGGGAGGGGGGTTCTGGAAGGGGAATATATGTATACCCATGGCAGATTCATGTCAATGTATGGCAAAACCAACACGATAATGTAAAGAAAAGAAAATAAATAAATATTTTTTTTAATTTCCCATAAAAAAAATATGAGTATAAAAGTACAGAGAGATTTTGTCACTAAAATTTTTATACTCACATAGTATGTCATCACAGAGAAGGGAATGGCAACCCACTCCAGTATTCTTGCCTGGAGAATCCCAGGGAGAGAGGAGCCTGGTGGGCTGCCATCTATGGGATTGCACAGAGTCAGATATGGCTGAAGCGACTTAGCAGCAGCAGCTGCAATATGTCATCAAGAATCAAAGAAAGATAAATATTCTCAAGAAATATATTTTACTAAAGGCTACTATGGGGGATGGAGAAGGCCATAGCAAACCACTTCAGTATTCTTGCCTTGAGAATGTCATGAACAGTAAGAAAATACAGAAAGACAGGACACTGAAAGATGAACTTCCCAGGTCCATAGGTGCCCAATATGCGACTGGAGAAGAATGGAGAAATAACTCCAGAAAGAATGAAGAGACATCAGAGGCTAAAGCAAAATCAGCACCCTGCTGTGGATGTGACTGGTGATGGAAGTAAAGTCTGATGATGTAGAGAGCAATATTTCATAGGAACCTGGAATGTTAGGTTCATGAATCAAGGTAAACTGGAAGTGGTCAAACATGAGATGGAAAGAGTGAACATTGCCATTTTAGGAATCAGTGAACTACGATCAACTGGAAGATCAAATTGCCAATATCGCTGGATCATCAAAAAAGCAAGAGAGTTCCCAAAAAAAATCTTCTTCCTCTTTATTGACTATGCCAAACCCTTTGACTGTGTGGCTCACAACAAACTGTGGAAAATTCTTCAAGAGAAGGGAATACGAGACCATCTGATCTGCCTCTTGAGAAATCTGTATGCAGGTCAGGAAGCAACAATTAGAACTGGACATGAAACAAGAGACTGGCTCTACATCGGGAAAGGAGTATGTCAAGGCTGTGTATTGTCACCCGGCTTATTTAACTTATATGCAGAGTACATCATGCAAAATGCTGGACTGGATGAATCACACACTGGAATCAAGATTGCTGTCAGAAATATCAATAACCTCAGATACGCAGATGACACCACTCTTATGGCAGAAAACGAAGAAGAATTAAAGAGCCTCTTGATGAAAGTGAAAGAGGAGAGTGAAAAAGTTGGCTAAAACTCAATATTCAGAAAACTAAGATCATGGCATCCAGTCCTATCACGTCATGGCAAATAGATGGGGAAACAAATGGAAATAGTGAAAGACTTTATTTTCTTGAGCTCCAAAATCACTGCAGATAGTGACTGCAGCCATGAAATTATCTTTGCTTAAGTTACAGTTCTGATGTAAAAGGAATATAGAAATGTAAAGGCAAATAAAAAATGGTGCATCCCACAGAATTAAAGAATATCACAAAAAAATTAAAACTTCAGAACTTCAACAAGTCATTTCAATAGAATGATTGGGTAAACAGTATCTGCATATAGAATCCAGTTAAGCTCCATTAATTGATTTCAAGAGGATATAATTGAAAAGGTTCCTTGAAAGAAAGTCTCTGTCTTTTGTTGTACCATTTGTCAGTTTTTCTTCAGCTTCTCTATATTTTCTGTCATTCATTCAAGTAAACAAAAATCAAAGCCAATATCATAGTCACATACAATAACCATCTCATTTGGGAAAGAAGGCTAATTTGAAAAAGAACTTGGAAGATGTAAATTTTAAACCTTCCTCTTAAAAGTGACTGGAGTTCCCAACTAAATAAACCTTCTGGATCTTTCAATAATATTCCCCTCTCTTCAAAATAGTCAGATGAGGGGAGGGAGGAGGGAGGGGGGACCCGGAGGGGAAGCATATGTAAACCCATGGTGATATCATAACAATGTATGGCTAAAACAATAATTAAAAAAAAAAAATAGTCAGATGACACAGACAGAAATGGAAATTACTGAGCTGAAACAATGGTTTCTGTGAATACTGGTTCTTTCAACTCCCAATGGCTTGTCTCTTGATTTTAACAACTAACAAAAGACTAACAAAAATAAAAGTGCTTATGAATCTAATAATCGCTGAGTAACTGATGATGGGAGAACACAGTGACTTTTTGTAGTATTTTTTTTTCATTACAGTGCTGAATATGATCTTTGCATTTAAGACTTGACCTAACAGTCTTGTTTGAAGTCTGAGGAATTTTACACAGAATATTCAGGTGTACTCAGATGTCTTTTTTCACAAGGTAGTAGTTTAAGTTTGGGTTAGTGTCTGGGTCAAGGAAATTATAAAGTTGCTATCACATATTAAGTTCAGATTAAATTTGAGTCAGTAATACTATTTACCCAGGCAGCCAAAATATTTTCCTTATGAAACCAGAAGTAAAGAAAATAAAGTATATTTAAAGAATGCATTTTGGCAAAGCTTGATTCTGATATTTCATGTCTCTGGAGACCAGTTTCAATGAAAAATTTCCCACAAGACTAAAGAACATAGGGACAAAGTACAATGCTGGTGCTTTACATAATTTGCAGTGAATACAGCTTTCAGCACTCACATACTGAGTATCTTTGAAATAGCCCAAAGTTTTGTTTTTCTGTAACAGCATTGACTAAAATAGGCCTTTTAAGACAGCTATACTATCAACGGAAGTTCTGGTATGAATAAACATGGGAATAAATTTTTATGTACAGCTTTACGGATATGAAGGGATTCCCTTAGTGCTCTTTGTGTCATATGCTGAGGGGCCACCACGAAAGATATGGTCACTGAATGGTGATGATGGTGACAGCAAATACTGTCAAATGTTTATTATGTACTATGCACTATCATAAACATGCAAAGAAATAAGCTCATTCAGTCTTCACAGTAACTGTATGAGTAACTATTATTATCTTGATTTTACAGATAAAGCAACATAGAAGGCTTAAAGTAATTTGCGTAAGTAGGTAGCTGAGTCAGAATTTCAACCCTAACCATCATGTACTTATCCACAGTCCATGACTTTAACCATTTAACCAACCATGCTAAATTAATTTGGAGAAGGCAATGGCAACCCACTCCAGTACTCTTGCCTGGAAAATCCCATGGATGGAGGAGCCTGGTCCATGGGGTTGCTAAGAGTTGGACACGACTGAGTGACTTCACTTTCACTTTTCATTTTCATGCATTGGAGAAGGAAATGGCAACCCGCTCCAGTGTTCTTGCCTGGAGAATCCCAGGGACGGGGGAGCCTGGTTGCTGCTGTCTATGGGGTCGCACAGAGTCGGACATGACTGAAGAGACTTAGCAGCAGCTGCAGCAGCTAAATTTACTATGGTATACATACTATACTATACCTTATTCTACTATACTGTATCATCCCACACCAGACTATTCTACTCTATGGCAAATGCTTTTTTACCCCCCAAAAGTATCAATTTAATTTCCACCTAATCTGGTATTAAAAAGTTAACTAGAGTGAAAACACTAAATTATGGAGAAAAAGTAATTTTCTAGAATAACTTAATCATGGAAAGTCTAGGACCCTTATCATTTTTTCATTCTTCACTCAACAAATATTTCTTGAGCATTTTTCATGTGCCAGATACTTAGCTTAGGAGTTAGAGCAGAGACCAATGCAAATAGGAGCTGTGCATTAAGATGCTAAGGTAAGACAATAAAATGACAATAAACAAGGAAACAAATCAACCTTAGTGCTCCGAGGGAAATGAGATAGATAATATGAAAGAAAGTGACCTAGGGTTGCTTTAATAGAATGGGAAGAAAGACTCTTTTATGGGATGACATCTGAATCGAAATCACAATCATGAGAACAGGCCACCCTGGACTGAGCTGGAGCAACAACAGAAGCGAGTCAGTGAAAGAGCTATGTAGACAAGAGACTGTTTGGCATTTACAGTAAAGAGTAGAAAACTTTGAACCACAAGTCATGACTCATTTTCAGGAAGCTGAATATAAATGAAGATGTAAATTAGTCCTGCTTCTTGCTCTAAGGCCATGAAATGGAACTCTAATTAGCATAAATGGGAGGTCTCCAGCTTGTTGTAACCACATGATTATGAAAGATTTATTTTAACAATGTGTTTTCATATTATTTTTTTGTGTAAAGAAGCAATACATTACCATGTAAATAGTTTAATAATGTCTTAGTGCATCTATGAATATCACCAATTTTAGCAGGTCTATTAAGTTACAAATTTATTAAAAATCTGAACACAAAATCATAAATGTCTTTTAATCCAAATTAGGATTAATATAAGTCTTTTTTAAATGCTGGACAGAAGTGGTACAGTTAAATGAAATGCTAAAAGGAGCTATCTCTAGTTAGAAGAACCTTGAATTTAGATTTTTCCAAATTTGGGTTAATGATCTGAAATAATTGTCCAAAAGAGATGTGCTTAGTCAGTCACTCAGTCATGCCTGACCCTTTGTGACCCCATGGACTGCAGCCCGACAGGCTCCTCTGTCCACAGAATTCTCCAGGCAAGAATACTAAAGTAGGTTGCCATTTCCTTCTCCAGTCCAAAATAGATAAATAATTAAATATGTTATAAAACTTGACTATAATGAATTACCAGACAACAAATAAAAAGGATGATTGCAATAACAGGGACTTAAATACTTTTTCTTCTGGTTTTATATAAAATGCAACATCCACCACCTACTAAAGCACTATATATAATTTTCACATTCATTACATATATATATATATATATATATACACACACACACAGATGACTGTGAATTTTCTCCTATTCTGGGAGAAATTAATATAAGATATTATAAATATAATATATATTTTATAAATATATATTATTATAAATGTAATAAGTTATTATAGAAATATAATAATTGTCAATGCAGAATCCCTGCCTGTACTGTTCAGCTGCATGAAGCCTAGAACATTTCTGACATTCAATAAATATTGAATGAGTAAATAAATAGATGAACAGGTAGATATAATGGTTTTAATAGTCAAAAGTTAAAATTATCTTGAGGATCTAAATTTTAAAGAATATTAATGTTAAACCAGATTACTTTCTAATCTCTTTCATCTTTAATCTATGATTGTAAATTAAGACCACTAAAGTCAATAAATTTTGATGACACTGAAAAAAGTGGTATGCACACTAAGTAAATACTAGTTAACCCCATAGGAACTGTTTCTACAGAGACTGTGCTGAAAAATCAATTAGTGATCAAGCCTCCTTTTCTTGACAAGCTAAATTCTCAAACCAGTCTAACTGAGTTTAATATGATGTGAATCCTAGAAGTTTAATTCTATGTTCTATGCAAGCACGTGTACACACACACAATCATTCTATGTACAACACTCAAATGATGGCAGCAGAAAGGGAGATAGATATTTTCATGAAGAGATTTTCTAAATTGTTGAAGTTTGGAAATTTTGATTTATAAAATCATTGCACCATTTATCTAACAGTCCATGTAAACAATCCACTTTTTGTCTTTTATACTCATACACAAGAGAAGGTTGCTTATTTTAGAATCAGTGCGGCCCTTAAGTTTCACACTAACTTATGATGTTCATAAACACTTTCATTCAAGTGCAATAGAATGTTTAAGATTAAAGGCTGACATGCAATATACTAAGCTATAAACTACAGAATACTTGTTAAAATTAGGAACTGGCATGTAAACTTTAATACATGCTTTTGGGCATGTATAACTTTTCCATTACTAATTATTTTCAATTTACAAAGAGAATAAATGTCTATTATAGAACCTTTCACCTACATGGAAAGACAAAACAAATAAAGCTCTCTATATAAAAGCAAAAGCAAAACTACATTTTTGTTGTTATCCTATGATATCATGCTTTTTTTAGAAAGAAGAAAAATATTCAGATATTTTTAGAATCATTTTTAAAATTACTAACTTAAGATTTATTACAGTTTTTGAAAGCTTTGTTTTATTTGTAAAATCTTGAAGCAAATTATGTAAAATGTGTTGCAACAGGAAACATATTTTGACAAAGGAAAGATACGATAATAATTAAAAGTATGATTCCTTGTTGATGTTGCTGTTCAGTCGCTTAATCTTGTCCAACTCTTTGTGACGCCATGGACTTGTAACAAGCCAGGCTCCTCTGTCCTCCACTACCCCGGAGTTTGCTCAGATTCATGTCCACTGAATGGGTGATGCTATCTGACCATCTCATCCTCTGTTGCCTCCTTCTCCTTCCGTCTTTTCCAGCATCAGGGTCTTTTCCAATGACTCGGCTCATCACATCAGGTGGCCAAAGTATTGGAGCTTTAGCATCAGTTCTTCCAATGAGTATTCAGGGTTGATTTCCTTTAGGATTGACTAATCTGATCTCCTTGCTGTCCAAGGGACACCTGAGAATCTCCAGCACACAGTACCAAAGCATCAATTCTTTGGCACTCAGTCTTCTTTATGGTCCAACTCTCACATCTGTACATGACTACTGGAAAAACCACGTCTTTGACTATATGGACCTTTGTTGGCAAAGTGATGTCTCTGCTCTTTAATATGCTGTTTAGGTTTGTCATAGCTTTTCTTCCAAGGAGCAAGTGTCTTTTAATTTCAGATGGCTGCAGTCACCATCTACAGTGATTTTGAAACTCAAGAAAATAAAGTCTGTCAGTGTTTCCACTTTTCCCCCCTTCTATAAGGAAAATAAATAAGATACTTACTGATAAAAAGTAAAACAGCAAACTTAAAAAAAAAAACTTAATCACCTGCAACGAAATTGCAATCACCCAAAATGCTTTAGAGAAAGAGAAAATATAACTTAAAGCTATTCTATTTTGGATGATCTATGTAAAGTTTCACAAGTTTTATAATTTAATCCTAGCAATGTACAGAAGAGGAAATATAATTACAACTAATTTCATAGAATAAAAACCCTGGAATTTAGAGATCATAAGCAAATTGTTAATATCATACGAATGAAAACTGTAAAATTCATAACCAGTTTTGGCAGACTTCAAACCCTTTATGATTCTATCAATACTTTTCTACACATGGAACTATGAGGAAGGAGGTGCCAGTACAAGAGAAAGAATTCTCGATAATTCAAATTTATGAAAAACAGAATTTCGACCCAAAATATGTGTTTTCCCTAAATTCAAAATCTTTTGGAACTGTATATATCCTCATTTCTGATCCAATAAAAATTACAGACTAAGTGAACCTGATATTTACTTGAAAACTGGGGATTCTGAAGACACTTGAATTAGTATTTCACACCATCAAATCTCACACGTACGAGAAATGCACACATTTCTTTAAAAAATTGTTTTGTTTCAAATAAACAAACAAAAACTTTTAAAAGACTGAAGTATAATATATTGTTGATGAGAAAAGAAATATGACTCATGAGAATAAGCCTCAGAAGCTTAATTCTGATTCATAGCCCTCATTTGCCCTTATGTTGATGAATATACCTTATTCTTCTGTGCATAAGCATTAATACCACTAATTGAAGATGATTGGCTCACTATTTTTGTTCAGTATGTCAGAGATAAAGTTGGACAAGTCACATCCCCAGAGATTACAGGGTAGTGATTCTCCTATTGAATCTCCATCAAAACACATCTGAATAACATGAATGGCTACCATGATCAATAGTCACTCTTCTGCATTTTTTTCATTTAAGTATGATTCTGACAGAGTTTGAATTCTCTTAGCAAACCCAAAGTTCTGATCAAAGGCCAGGACTCCTGAGGTTTAACCCCAGATGATCATCTTTATGAAAATCATCTATTCAGAGAAATACAAAAAGGAAACACTGAAGAAGAAACAGAAAAACTCTTATGAAAAGACAAATCTTTAATAGGAACCTGCACTGTGGGTGGGGTTGTAAATTGGTGCAGACACATGGAAAACAGTATAGAGGTTCCTCAAAAAACTGCAAATAGAAATACCATATGACTTAGAAAATTCTAGGTGGGGTATTTACCCAAAGAAAATGAAAATGCCAATTCAAAAAGACATGTATACCTCTATGTCCACTGCCATCTTATTTACAATAGCCAAGATATGGAAGCAACCTAAGTTTTCATCAACAGATGAATTAATAAAGATGTGGCATACACATATAAATACATACAATGGAGTTCAGCCATTAAAAAACAAAATCATGCCATCTGGGGCAACAGACATGGATGTACAGGCTATCACACATGCTAAGTCATATTAGGTCAGACAAAGACCAATACCATGACAGCCTCCCTTATATGTGGAATCTAAAAACAAAACTAATGAACAAACAAAACAAAATAAAAACAGACTCACTCATAGATAAGAGAACAAAGAGGTGGTTGTCAGAAGGCAAGTGAATGGGGGAGGAGTGAATAGGTGAAGGAGATTAAGAGGTATAAACTTCCAGTTTAAAGTAAGTCATAGGGATTGTGGTTTTCATTCTGTCTGTCCTCCGATGGATGAGGATAAGAGGCCTGTGGAAGCTTCCTGATGGGAGAGACTGGCTGTGGGGAAAACTGGGTCTTGCTCTGGTAGACAAGCCCATGCTAGTAAACCTTTGATCCAATTGTTTGCTCATAGGTGGGGCTGTGTTCCCTCCCTGTAGTAGGGGTAATGACAGTAATGGCAACCACCTTCAAAAGGGCTTATGCAAGCATGCCAGGCCTCTCAAGAATGTTTTAGTCAGTACCCCCTAACCCCGCGGCAGACCACTGTCAACCCATGCCTCCACCAGAGACTCCCGGACACTCACAGGCAAGTCTGGCTCAGTCTCTTGAGGGGGTCACTGTCCCTTCTCCTGGGTCCTGGTGCAC
This sequence comes from Antilocapra americana, assembly GCA_007570785.1. NCBI lineage: Eukaryota > Metazoa > Chordata > Mammalia > Artiodactyla > Antilocapridae > Antilocapra > Antilocapra americana. The sequence continues at coordinate 1,644,797 of ML663010.1, read as the reverse complement.
ACAGGTTTTGTTTGTGTCCTCCAAGAGTTTCTGTTTCCCCAGTCCTGCGGAAGTTCTGTAATCAAATCCCACTGGCCTTCAAAGTCAAATTCCCTGTGGGTTCTCAGGCCCTTTGCCAGGTCCCCAGGTTGGGAAATCTGTTGTGGGCCCTAGAACTTTCACCACAGTGCAAGAACTCCTTTGGTAAAATTATTCTCCAGTTTGTGGGCGGTCTGCTCCGCGGCTCTGTAGTGGAGCTACTGAGAACCTTCTCTAAGAAGACTTATGCCACACACTGCGCCTCCCAGGATTGCTGCAGCCAGAGCCCCTGCCCCCGTGGCAAGCCACTGCTGACCCATACTTCCACAGAAGACACTCAAACACTCAAAACCAAGTCAACTCAGTCAGTCGCTGGTGGAGGTCACTGCCCTGGGTCAAAAACATGTGGAAGTGCTGGCACTCAATATGCCAGCAAATTTGGAAGACTCGGCAGTGACCACAGGACTGGAAAAGGTCAGTTTTTTATTCCAAACCCAAAGAAGGGCAATGCCATAGAATGTTCAAACTACCACACAATTGCACAGATCTCACAAGCTAGCAAAGTGATGCACAAAATCCTCCAATTTGGAACCAGCCTGTTGTTCCACGTCTGGTTCTAACTGATGCTTCCTGACCTGCATACAGGTTTCACAGGAGGCAGGTAAGGTGGTCTGATACTCCCATCTCTTGAAGACTTTTCTGCAGTTTGTTGTGATCCACATAGTCAAACTCTTAAACATAGTCAATGAACCAGATCTTTTTCTAGAATTCTCTAGCTTTTTCTATGATCCAACCAAGGTTGGCAATTTGACCTCTGGTTCCTCTGCCTTTTCTAAATCCAGCTAGTACACCTGGAAGTTCTCGGCTCACCTACTATTGAAGCCTGGCTTGGAGGATTTTTCTTGGGCTCCAAAATCACTGTCAGTGACTGCAGCCATGAAATTAAAACATGCCTGCTCCTTCAGTGCGAAGCCATGACAAACCTAAACAGTGTAATAAACAAGAGAAGTTACTTTAGCAGCAAAAGTCTGTATAAGTCAAAGCTATAGTTTTTCCAATAGTCCTGTACGGATGTGAGATTTGGACTACAAAGAAGGCTGAGCACCAAAGAATGGATGTTTTCAAACTGCGGTGTTGGAGACTTGAGAGTCCCTTGGACTACAAGGAGATCAAATTAGTCAACCCTACAGGAAATCAACTCTGAATATTCATTAGAAGGACTGATGCTGAAGTTGAAACTCCAATACTTTGGCCTCCTGATGCCAAGAGTCAATTCATTGGAAAAGACCCTGATTCTGGGAAAGATTGAAGGCAGGAAGAGAAGGGGACGACAGTGGATGAAAGGGTTGGATGACATAACCAACTCAATGGACATGAGTTTGAGCAAGCTCCAAGAGATGGTGAAGGACAGGGAAGCCTGGCATGCTGCAGTTTACATGGGGTCACAAACAGTCAGACACGACTGAGTGAATGAACAACAACAACAACAACAAAAGTCATGGGTATGTAAAATACAACACAAGAAATATGGTCAATGTTATAACTTTCTATGGGGACAGATGGTTATTAGATTTATAGTGGTGACCATTTCATAATGTATTTAAATGTTGAATCACTACCTTATACATGTGAAACTAACATAATATTGTACCCCAACTGTATTTCAATTTTTAAAAAATCAACAAAGAATGACACTAAAGAATCATCTTATTTCGAAATTAAGCTGTTGAATTAGGAAATCAAATGAATCTCAGCTTGGATAAGGGACAGAAGTGTATTTAGATTCCTCTACTTCTTTCTTCTTCCTTTTTGTAGTCAAAGTATTTTATGGATTTTTTGGTAGATATATTGACTTTTCCTCACTGGCAAGGGCTCTATGTTGAAGACCTTTCTTCCCCAGTTCTCCGTACTGTCCTTTCTTACAACATTGTCACATCTCACTTTTTAAACTTTCCCACCTGTGTCCATTTCCTCACTTTTGCTCTCTGCTCAAAGACAACGGGTTGCGAAAAAAAATTAACCTCTTTTGTTAACCTATCCAATTCCATGATTTTATTAATTTAAACTATAAGTGTCTAGAAAGAATCACACTTTCAGGAGGCAGAAATCTTAAGCCAACTAGCTCATCTGTACCAATTTGTTTTTATCTCTGGGTGGTATACCTGTCTTTACATGGCACCAGTCTCAGAAGAAAGCAAAAAGGCTCTGATCCTGAAACAAAATGAGGCAAACTAAGAATAAAGGATCAGAGAGGAGAAATGATTTTAAGGCAGCAAAGTAAATAGGCAAAAAAAAACAGGAAATTTCTGACAACCGCTCTTTTATTCATGTTTTATTTCTGGGTTTATTTGTATATGAATACTTCATATGCATAACAACTTGAATGCGGAGTAGTTCTGTGTATAGGTGATATTTTTAAATTAAAGTTTTATGGATGTAGTGGATCCTGAACTTCAGTTCAGTTCAGTTCAGTCAATCAGTCATATCCGACTCTTTGCAGCCCCATGAATTGCAGCACGCCAGGCTTCTATGTCCATCACTAACTCCCAGAGTCTACCCAAACCCATGTCCATCGAGTCGGTGATGCCATTCAGCCATCTCATCCTCTGTCATCCCCTTCTCCTCCTGCCCCCAATCCTTCCCAGCATCAGAGTCTTTTCCAGTGAGTCAACTCTTCCCATCATGTGGCCAAAGTATTGGAGTTTCAGCTTCAACATCAGTCCTTCCAATGAACACCCAGGACTGATCTCCTTTAGGAAGAACTGGTTGGATCTCCTTGCAGTCCAACGGACTCTCGAGTCTTCTCCAACACCGCAGTTCAAAAGCATCAATTCTTCAGCGCTCAGTCTTTTTCACCGTCCAACTCTCATGTCCATACATGTCTACTGGAAAAACCATAGTCTTGACTAGACAGACCTTTGTTGGCAAAGTAATGTCTCTGCTTTTCCATATGCTATCCAGGTTGGCTATAACTTTCCTTCCAAGAAGTAAGCGTCTTTTGATTTCATGGCTGCAATCACAATCTACAGTGATTTTGGAGCCAAAAACATAAAGTCTGACACTGTTTCCACTGTTTCCCCTGAAGTGATGGGATCAGATGCCATCATCTTAGTTTTCTTAATGTTGAGCCTTAAGTCAACTTTTTCACTCTCCTCTTTCACTTTCTGGAATGTGAAGTAAACTGGGCCTTAGAAAGCATCACTACAAACAAAGCTAGTGGAGGTGATGGAATTCCAGTTGAGCTATTTCAAATCCTAAAAGATGATGCTGTGAAAGTGTGGCACTCAATATGCCAGCAAATTTGGAAAACTCAGCAATGGCCACAGGACCGGAAATAGTCAGTTTTCATTCCTATACCAAAGAAAGGCAATGCCAAAGAATGCTAAGACTACCGCACAATTGCACTCATCTCACACGCTACTAAAATAACACTCAAAATTCTCAAAGCCAGGCTTCAGCAATACATGAACCGTGAACTTCCAGATGTTCAAGCTGGTTTTAGAAAAGGCAGAGAAACCAGAGATCAAATTGCCAACATCTGCTGGATTATCAAAAAAGCCAGAGAGTTCCAGAAAAACATCTACTTCTGCTTTATTGACTAGGCCAAAGCCTTTGACTGTGTGGATCACAATAAACTGTGGAAAATTCTGAAAGAGATATGAACACCAGACCATCTGACCTGTCTCTTGAGAAACCTGTATGCAGGTCAGGAAGCAACAGTTAGAACTGGACATGGAACAACATACTGGTTCCAAATAGGGAAAGGAGTATATCAAGGCTGTATATTGTCACCCTGCTTATTTAACTTACATGTAGAGTATATCATGAGAAACGCTGGTCTGGAAGAAGCACAAGCTGGAATCAAGATTGCTGGGAGAAATATCAATAACCTCAAATATGCAGACAACACCACCCTTATGGCAGAAAGTGAAGAGGAACTAAAAAGCCTCTTGATCCTAAACTTAAATAATAATAAAAACATACACCATCAACTCAGCAAATGTTTGCTCAAAAAGAAGCAATGGATTCTAGATTAGCACCTAATGAAGACTAGTGAAGAAGAAAGGCTCTCTGACAATTCAAGGTCACCCATCATTAAGAGGTAGATTATACAAATTTTTAGGATTGGAGAAGTAAGAACAACAACAAAAAGGAGAGGACAGTTTAGCATTTAAAACAAAACAAAAACCAAAACCCAATGCATTCTTTAAAAAAAATAAATAAAAGCAACCTATGATGTGGACGTTGAAATATGAGAGGGACATGCATGCTCAGAACTCAGAAGTTACTCATGGTTTATGTCACACTTTATCATGAACAATGTTGACTATAACTTCACTTGTGTAAGCAACAGGTTAAGAAATCAAAATTCTGTTTAAAAAGTTCATTATTGTATACACCAATAGAAAAATATCTTCAACTCACTGGTCACACACAACTAGCAGTCTGGATTGCTATTCTGAGGAGGAGTATAAAGTATGAGAGGAAGAGAATGGTATGACTGAAGGGAGATGTTTCCCCAAAGCACATGGGGAGCGTCAAGTGAAATCACACAAATGAAGACTCTTCCTTCATCATAAACTCGGGATGAATAAAGGCAGGTTGAGAGATTCTTATTAGAAAAAAGGGAAAGAAATTTCTCAATATTGTCTACGGAAGAATCACTGATTGCTTCACCCTATTTTCTACAAATGGATTTCATTTCACAACATTCATCAACACAATCATTTCCCAAAGACCAGTGAAGATGTAAATATGTGTTCTCAACTACCACCAGTAGATGGCAGGAGGACACAGATGATCCAGTTCATGACTTTCACATAAGGCAGCTGCCCAAAGGAATGTTTAATAGAGGCAGGTGTCAATGCTGCTGCTAGTGCTTCTGCTAAGTTGCTTCATTCGTGTCCGACTCTGTGCGACCCTATAGACGGCAGCCCACCAGGCTCCTCTGTCCCTAGGATTCTCCAAGCAAGAACATTGGCATTAAAGTCATAAAATGAAATAAAGCAAACACGTGAGGCAACAGCAAAATTTTCACTAACATAAATTTTCATGATTTTTTTCAGAGTTTACTGTGAACTTTTATATCTCAAGATTTAAGGAGAATATATTTAAGTTAGATATTGCAAAATTCATTTAACTAAAATAAGATATGTCATGCTATTTATCTTGCTGTAAATGTAATCTGCCAGCTCTGCCTATGTGATAAAACCAAATCCTAATCTGGCCAAGACATGGTTAATATCAAAAAAGTAAAGTGTAGCAAGATAACAATTTTAAATCATTTTATTAATATTGATTATGCATGTAAGCGGTTAACAAGAGTCTGTGAAGACAGGACTTACTAAGATGATTCAAGCAAAAACTGCTCCTTGGGTACCTAAGCCAAGAGGTGAACAACAGTTAGAGCAGATAAGAAGTTGATTTTTCGTTCCTCTGCTTAAAACCAGTCAGCGACTTCTATTAACTTATAAGTAATTCGGTAATCAAACTTAAATTGAATAAAGTGAGGAAAACCACTAGACCATTCAGGTATGACTTAAATCAAATCCCTTATGACTATACAGTGCAAGTGATAAATAGATTTAAGGGACTAGATCTGATAGAGTGCCTGATGAACTATGGATGGAGGTTTGTGACATTGTACAGGAGACAGGGATCAAGACCATGGCAAGAAAAAGAAATGAAAAAAAGCAAAATGGCTGTCTGAGGAGGCCTTACAAATAGCTGTGAAAAGAAGAGAAGTGAAGACAGACAACCTTAGGGGAGGTGCGGGCCGGCCTCTTGCCGCGAGGCCACAGCACAGGCCAGGACAGGTGTGGCCACAGGCCCTGTGGAGGAGGGAGCCACCGCCAGGAGCGATGGGGCGGGAGGGATGAGCAGGGGCAAAGCAACAACTGGTCATTTTTGGCATTTTAACATCGAGACAAAAACAGTAACAAGAGCGAAGCGAAAAACAATAAAAAAGACCAATATTGAATTTTCCCACCCACCCAGTCTCACACTGCACCTCTGCCCCCATCTCCCCCATAAGCACCACTGACCTAAACACCTTTTTTAAAGCACCCAAACCAGTCCAGACCCTCTCAAAACCATGAACCCTGGCCGTGGTCGCCGCCTCTCTCGGGTCTGAGCAAGAGGAGGGTTCCGGGTCCAGGGGAGAAGCTTCTGCAACTTCAGAGCTTCTGCTAAACTAATCTGAGTTGTCCAATCACCCTCTGACTACCGTCTCTGACCCAGGCTTCCCCGCGTAGAGCCCCTCGGTTCCCCGACAGCTCTTCCTGAAGCGGGCCTGGCGTCCACGCTCCTGGAACCTGGGTGGCTCCCTGGGGTTGTGTGCTCACCGGGGTCCTGGCTGCCGCGGGAGCAGGAAAGGGACGTCCCCTCCACGTGAAGCTGCCCTGCTCTCTCCCGGCCACTCCTTGGAGCTCAGAATTTTAAAATGAACTTCCTAGCGGGTAAACCCTTTAGAACAGGAACTGGGAGACAGCTCAGCCCGGGCCCCAGACACGTCTCCCAGCTCAGGCAGGAGCCTGTGGACAAGGAGGCGGAACGTGAAGGGGAGAACCCAGGAAGAGGTTGTGATTCGGCTGAAGGTGCCTGGTTTAGTGTTGTAATTGTCTTTTTTATATATCTATTTCTTGGAGTAAACATTTTAAATAAACAGCAAAAAAAAAAAAAAGAAGAGAAGTGAAAAGCAAAGGAGAAAAGGAAAGATATACCCATTTGAGTGCAGAGTTCCAAAGAATAGCAAGGAGACCTAAGAAAGCTTTCCTTAGAGATCAGTGCAAAGAAATAGAGGAAAACAAGAGAATGGGAAAGACTAGAGATCTCTTCAAGAAAATTAGAGATACTAAGGAAACATTTCATGCAAAGATGGGCTCAATAAACAACAGAAATGGTATGAACCTAAAAGAAGCAGAAGATATTAAGAAGAGGTGGCAAGAACACACAGAAGAACTGTACAAAAAAGACCTCCCAACAAAGATAAAGAAGATGGTGTGATCACTCACCTAGAGCCAGACATCCGGGAATGTGAAGTCAAGGGGGCCTTAAAAAGCATCACTACAAACAAAGCTAGTGGAAGTGATGGAATTCCAGTTGAGCTATTTCAAATCCTAAAAGAAGATGCTGTGAAAGCGTGGCACTCAATATGCCAGCAAATTTGGAAAACTCAGCAGTGGCCACGGGACTGGAAAAGGTCAGTTTTCATTCCTATACCAAAGAAAGGCAATGCCAAAAAATGCTCAGACTACCGCACAAACAATTGCACTCATCTCACACGCTAGTAAAGCAATGCTCAAAATTCTCCAAGTCTGGCTTCAGCAACACGTGAACCGTGAACTTCCAGATGTTCAAGCTGGTTTTAGAAAAGGCAGAGGAACCAGAGATAAAATTGCCAACATCCACTGGATCATCGAAAAAGCCAGAGAGTTCCAGAAAAACATCTATTTCTGCTCTATTGACTATGCCAAAGCCTTTGACTGTGTGGATCACAATAAACTGTGGAAAATTTTGAAAGAGATGGGCATACCAAACCACCTGACTTGCCTCTTGAGAAACCTGTATGCAGGTCAGGAAGCAACAGTTAGAACTGGACCTGGAACAATAGACTGGTTCCAAATAGGAAAAGGAGTATGTCAAGGCTGTATACTGTCACCCTGCTTATTTACCTTATATGCAGAGAACATCATGAGAAACGCTGGGCTTGAAGAAGCACAAGCTGCAATCAAGATTGCCAGGAGAAAATATCAATAATGTCAGATATGCAGATGACACCACCCTTATGGCAGAAAGTAAAAAGAACTAAAGAGTCTCTTGATGAAAGTTAAAGAAGAGAGTGAAAATGTTAGCTTAGAACTCAACATTCAGAAAACTAAGATCATGGCATCCGGTCCCATCACTTCATGGCAAATAGATGGGGAAACAGTGGAAACAGTGGCTGACTTTATTTTGCGGGGTTCCAGAATCACTGCAGATGGTGACTGCAGCCATGAAATTAAAAGACACTCCTTGGAAGGAAAGTTATGTCTACCCTAGACAGCATATTAAAAAGTAGAGACATTACTTTATCAACAAAGGTCTGTATAGTCAAAGCTATGGTTTTGCCAGTAATCATGTATGGATGTGAGAGTTGGACTAGAAAGAAAGAATTGATGCTTTTGAACTATGGTGTTGGACTGCAAGGAGATCCAACCAGTCCATCTTAATGGAGATCAGTCCTGGGTGTTCATTGGAAGGACTGATGTTGAAGCTGAAACTCCAGTACTTGGACCACGGATGCGATGAGCTGACTCATTTGAAAAGACCCTGATTCTGGGAAAGACTGAGGGCAGGAGGAGAAGGGGATGACAGAGGAAGAGATGGTTGGATGGCATCACCGACTCAATGGACTCAATGGAGTTTGGGTAGACTCCAGCAGTTGGTGATGGACAGGAAGGCCTGGCGTGCTGTGGTTCATGAGGTTGCAAAGAGTCAGACACGACTGAGCAGTTGAACTGAACCGAACTGAACTTGGTATTATCAAGGTCCTTTGAGATCTGGTTCCTGCCTACCTCTCCACTTCACTGCCTGCTATCGTCCCACGTGCATCGCACACTACAGATCTAGAACACTGTTTTCTTTTCTGTATCTCTCCACTCATTTATCATATAGTGTGCCTTCCACTGGGAACGCCTGACTCTTCTCTGTAGGTTCATCCCTATTTTTGCTTCAGTGGGTAGTGGTTTAGTCGCTAAGTTGTGTTGGACTCTTGCAACCCCATGGACTGTAGCCTGCCAGGCTCCTCTGTCCATGGGATTCTCCAGGCAAGAATACTGGAGTGGGTTGCCATTTCCTTCTCCAGGGTATCATCCTGACCCAGGAATCGAACCCAGGTCTCCTGTGTGGCAGGCAGATGATTTACCAACTGAGCTATGAGGGAAGCCCCCATGCTTCCGAGGTTCCCATTATTATTTCCTCCTTTTTGAAAGTTTTTCCTGATTGTTCAACTGTCCTTCTACTGTGCTTTGGGCTGTTTTAGATATGTCCCTCTTGAGTTCTTAATCACAATAAGTTCTCAATGATTATTTACTTCTCTGATCACTTCATTAAACTATATTAGTAGTTATTCATTCACTATATTCAACAAACATTTGTGCCCATTGTATGTAATCTGTGACGTATCAGAGGTGCATTTGTGCTCCATCTATAGACTGTATCCTTAGAAAACTTTGTGTAGTGAGAAAGACCAAGTAATCCAAGAGACATTATCTTCTCCAAGTAAAAGATGAAGGACTAAAACAGAAGGAAATGACATTTCCAAAGATAGTAAATGGGCAGCCAGGATTTAAAGCCTGTCAAACACACAACCAGTATCTCTAATCCTTATAATAGATTTTACTAGAAAAAAAGAAAAATCCAGGCATAGACACAAGGCCTAGCCTGTCTCTTACAATCATGGTAAGCTCATGCTTATGCCACATGGTATAGACCATTAAGAAAAAATCGAAGTGCAAAATAGTAGTACAGGCAATGTCATAGTTTGCAGGTCATGTTAGAAATACACAGTGATTCTTTTCTATTGAAGATACTCCTCATAGAGAAACAGAAAAATGTAGTCAATGGAGCCCATAATTGAAGGTGCCTCTCATTTAATATGTTCCCATGATCACTCATACATTTTTATAACTTTGCAAAAGTTAGTACCATTGTCTTTATCTACTCAAATTTCCCGCTGTCACACCTCACCTTTATCAAGTGGGGCCGTGGACTGGTCATGAGTACTTCTGTGACTTGACAGCAGAAGCTGAGTACGAACACATTTATTTGGGCTTTAGTGAGAAAATGTTGGGCTTAGCACCTATAGCTATGTAGAATTAACTTATTTATGGCAGTGCTGGTGTGCAGATGGCTTCTAGGAATCTTCCTATCATCTGCTTGCTATGTGAACTCACCCATGATATGGCACAAAAATATAGGGACAGTAATTGTGATTGTGAATGGATGTGTCCTATGTTGCTTTACTTCAGAAATTTGTAATTAGAGCTGAAATAACATTTGGAATGTACCATACCTGAAACATCTGAGAAATTATATCAAACCCTATAGATGACAAATGAGAAACTAGAGAGAGGTATTTCCAAATTGGACAATAATTCTAAAAATGTACATGTATTATCAAAAATAATTGTGTAGCTGCAAGTAACTTTTTTAATAAAAATAAGCTACTTCAACCAAGGATGAGAGAGAAAACAATGTATCATTAAAAAATTCTTGCTATAGAAACAGTTATTACACAATCAATGTCATGTGAAGAGGCTATCAAGGTTTCCCTGGTGGCTCAGTAGTAATTTGCCTGCCAATGCAGGAGACATGGGTTCAATCCCTGATCCAGAATAATCCCACATGCCACACGGAGCCCATACACTGCAGTTACTAAACTCTAGAGCCTGAGAGCTGCAAGTACTGCGCCCATGTGCCACAACTACTGAAGATCAAATGCCCTAGAGTCCACGCTCCAAACGCAACAAGAAAAGACCCTGCAATGAGAAACCTGCACGGCACAACAAGAGAGTATCCCCCACTCGCCTCAACTAGAGAAAAGCCCATGCAGCAATGAAGACCCAGCACAGTCAAAAATAAAATTATTTTTTAAGAGGCTCCGGCAATCCCACTGCTGGGCATATACACTGAGGAAACCAGAATTGAAAGAGCCACGTGCACCCCAATGTTCATCGCTGCATTGTTTACAATAGCTAAGACATGGAAACAACCTAGATGCCCATCAACTGATGAATGGATAAGAAAGCTGTGGTATATATACACAATGGAATATTACTCAGCATTAAAAAAAAATTCATTTGAAGCAATTCTACTCAGATGGACGAAACTGGAGCCCATTATCCAGAGTGAAGTAAGCCAGAAGCAAAAACAACAATGCAGTATATTAACACATATATATGGAATTTAGAAAGACAGTAATGAGAACCCAACATGGGAGACAACAAAAGGAACGCAGATGTATAGAATAGACTTGTGGACTTTGTGGATGAGGGTAAGGGTGGGATGATATGGGAGAAGGGCATTGAAGCATGTTAATTGTCATGTGTCTAATCAATCGCCAGCCCAGGATTGATGCTCGGGACTGGTGCAGCGAGATTTCCCGGGGGGGAGGGAGGAGGGAGGGGAGACCCGGAGGGGAAGCATATGTAAACCCATGGTGATATCATGACAATGTATGGCAAAAACAATAATAAAAAAAAAAAATTAAAAAAAAAGAGGCTATCAAAGAGTATGAATCTGAAAATTAACAGGGAAAAAACACAGCAGAGGGTGTCAGGCAGTTCATCAATAAAAATAACATGTCTTTTTTTCTCTTTTTTTTTTTGGCAGTTTGTGCTTTTGTGCAGTTGTCAGAATTGAAACAAAGTCTAACTGTAGTGATTTACTTTTCTCAATTCTAAATGTGCCCTTTCCCACCAGCTATTGTATATAAAAATTTGCATTATTTTTTGAAAGTGAGTAAGTGAAAGTTGCTTGGTCATGTCCAGCTCTTTGGGACCCCATGGACTGTATAGTCCATGGAATTCTCCAGGCCAGAATACTGGATTGGATAGCCTTTCCCTTCTCCAGGGGATCTTCCCAACCCAGAGATCAAACCCAGGTCTCCCGCATTGAGGGTGGATTCTTTACCAGCTGAGCCACAAAGGAAGTCCAAGAATACTAGAGTGGGTAGCCTATCCCTTCTCCAGCAGATCTTCCCAATCCACGAATCAAACCAGGGACTCCTGTATTGCAGGCACATTCTTTACCAACTGAGCTATCAGGGAAGTCCTTTTTTTTTCTTTCTTTCTTTTATTACATAAGCTTCAAACTTCACAAATCCTGGATCATTTCTTACTCTCGAGCCAGAAATAATTTCTCATTTGAATTTTCTGTGGGATGTATATGGTCTTTATCTTTTTCTTCCACTTACTTGATCTTGAATAAAGTTGAATTATTCTAATTCAGTGCCTATGACATGCAAAATGATATGCAGAATTAAAAAGGATTTCTAAATTGAGAATCTTTTCTTAATATGACCTCACTGGTGAGAGATTAATAGATATTTTAAAATTTTGCTATAAAGATAACATGACTTTTTATTTCTAGTAAATTCACAACCCCTAAAAGAGCAGTGAGTAGCTTTAAGCTATAAGAAGAGAATGTGGACTTTTGTACTCCATGTTTCCTCTTGGACTGTGTAACTGCTTAGCTATCTTAGGTGAGATGGTATCTTTTCTGTCTTTTACTTTCCTCAGCCACATAAATTGGCATGTATTTAACGTTGTTGTACTCAGTTACTAAGTCACATCTGACTCTTGTGAGTGTAGAGTCTGGACTATAGACCACCACGGACTGTAGCCTGCCAGGTTCCTCTGTCCATGGGATTTCCCAGGCAAGAATACTGGAATGGTTAGCCATTTTCTTCTCCAGGGGTCTTCCCAACCCAAGGGTTCCAACCCACATCTCCTGCATTGGCAGAAGGATTCTTTACCACACAGCCACTCGGAAAGCCAATATTTAACCTCATCTTGCTTCAAAGAAAAGTTCATGAAAAAACTAAGAGATCCCAAGGAAAAGAGCTTTGTTTATTTTACCATAACAAAAATAAGATATGATTTCCTTTTACACTGCTGGTTATTAAAGATTTCTACTCAAATAAAACAAACACCAAGTACAAAATGATTAAGCAGGCTCAGATAACACAGAAACTTTAATATAGCTCTTTGAAGTTCTGCCTAAGTTTCTAACTTGTACTTACTTTCAAGTTCCCCGTCTCATCATATCTCTTTCCCATGGGCTTAAACATCTACTGGAAAAGCATATTTTAAATGTTTTGTGTTGCAAATGTTCTCAATTGGGGGCAATTCTGCTCCCCTGGGACTTTTAGCATTGCTTAGAGATATTTTTGTTTGTCACAACTGGTTGGAGGGGTGCTGCTAGCAGCTAGTGTTGTTGAAACAAGGGATGCTGCTAAATATCCTATAATGAGCAGGAAAACTACTCAAAACAAAGAAATTTATGGCAAAAAATGTTAGTAGTGCCGAGACTGAGAAACTTAAATCTGAGATGACAAATGCACAAGAGTTGAGATTTAACATGACAACTCAGAATCAAATTTTCAAATGATGACTGAAACTATCAATCTGCAGGACATCAGCTCTCCCCCACTTCATTGCATTTTATTTTCACATTAAAAAACACATGTGTGCCAAGTTCTGGTGTATTTTTTTAAACACATCTCTCTTTTTTTGCCTTTTTGGGGGAAAAAAACCTAACAGTTTGGAGCTCTACTTACTGCTATCTCTCTCAAGAAAAATATAAGCCTTTGCACATTTACTTACCTTATATAAAAATCTTGAGTGTTAGTACTGTCCTTTGGAGAAATTCATATCAGTACAGCCACTGGATAAATGCAAATTTGCAATGAGCTGAACAATGATATGAAGCAGCTGCTCAGGACATAAAGAGTTAGAGGGTGTCTCTGAACATAAATAATATCTAGAGAAGTGAAGAGCAGAGAGGGGAGCTGGAGGGATGAGTGTAACTAATTTTTTTTCCTTTTTTTTTTATTAGTTTTGCCAAACAATGACATGATATCACCACGAGTTTACATATGCTCCCCCTCCAGAACCCCCCTCCCTCCTCCCTCCCGAGTGTAACTAATTAAAATATTATTGCTCAAGCAAAAGTAGAAACTAGTATAAGAAAATATGGAAGAGAAAATTTCAAAAGACTGTACATTTACAACAGAGAGTAGAGAGAAAGAAACAATAAAGGATTCTAGATGGTTCTAGGAAAAGGTCATCTGACTGCTAATACCACTAGGCATAGCTACAGTGTCTTTCCTCTGGTGATTCTTCTATCCAGGGTCAAATTGGCTGTCATGGTCCAATCGTCTGGCATAAAGTGAAACCAGGACCACTTTTCCTCAAGACAAAAATTCTGTATTTCTGCTAACATGCACTATAAACAGTGCTACCTGACTTTCTGAAAACAAATAAATACATTTCAGAAATGTTAAAGTTGTTAAAAAGGGAATTCCTTATAGCCTAGGATAGCTAAATCATTCAAGCCATGGGTACTCCCGAATTCTCCTGCCTGCAGTTCAATGTCCTTAGTTATTACACTGGTCACAATGCAAATTACATCCACCACTTAACATGCTGGTCCATGCATGAATACAGACATCAACTTCCCAACCCCCCAAGTCCAATCATTCAGAAAGGAACTAACACATTCATACATACATACACACACACACACACCAAATATCCTTAATGACTAAGGGTTTATTTTTTAAGTTAAAATGTTAAAAAAAAAAGTAGCAAATATCTAGAGATAATTTGAATTTAAACTTGCATTTATATCTCAAAACTTTTCAAATATTGTTATAGCATGTACTATGTCCCAGGTTTTCCTCCAAGCACTTAACAAATATTAATTTGACTTTATATCATCAGCATGAATATAGATTAATATCACCCTTGTACAGATGGGAGCTGGTGATGGACAGGGAGGCCTGGCATGCTGCAGTCCACGGGGTCGAAAAGAGTCAGACACGACTGAGCGACTGAACTGAACTGAACTGAACAGATGGAGAAAGCAAGATACAAAAGGTTGTACAGAAACGTGTCCAGGGTCAACTAGCTGATAAAAGACAGACTTGGGATTCCAAAGAGATTATCTGAATTCAGAGTCTATGATCTCTCACTGTGACTCCCCAATCTTTACTTTATCCACCTAACTCCCATCTGAAGGTATATGACATGGTAGAGGCCATCATTACCTCAGTCTGTTGGTAATACATGAAGACATTCAGACTCCTTGAAATTCAGGCAAAAAGAGACAGACACAGGGACAGAGACAGAGAAAAGTGTTTTAAATCCCCTCTCCTACAGTCCAGAAATGCTACAAAGTTTTAATCACCTGTCTGTAAACTAGACACAGGTCATATCTTTCACAAAAATTAACTCAAACTAGATTATACAACTAAACATAAAATATAAAACTATAATCTTTCTGGTAGACAATAAGAGAGATTATCTGTATGATAAAATAACAAAAGTGTCATTTGTGGAAGAAAAACTGCTAACTTGGACTTTAAACTATTGCTCTGAAATGGCACTTAATGGAAGAGAAAGACACACCACGGATTTGGAGAAAATATTTGAAAAGTAAATATCTGATAAAAGACTTGTTTGCAAAACATAGGAATAACTCTTAAAAACTGTATAATAAAATTAACACAATCAAAAACTTGGCAAAAGATCTGACTAGATGACTAGACTCCTCATCAAAGAATATGTTTGGGTGGCAAATAAACATATGAAAGTTGCTCAAGATCTTGTCATTAGAGAATTATAAATTAAAACAAAAATTAAATATCACTTCAAACATTTTAAAAATTTAAAAATTTTGTGTGTGTGGAGGGGTGGCAACATAAACTCCTGACCAGGATGCAGAACAATAGGAACTCTCACTCACTGCTGATGAGAATGTAGAATGGTATTGGCAATTTGGAAGATAATTTGGCTATTTATTTCAAAGCTAAGTACAATTTTACCATACACTCCAGCAATCATACTCTGAGGTGCTTATTAAACTGACTGAAAATATGTTCACACAAAACTTCACATGAAAATTATAGTAGCTTGATTCATAACTACCCAAACTGGAAGCAGTTACGATAGGCTTCAATAAGTGAATGGCTAAAAAGATTGTGGCTTGTACATACGACAGAACATGATTCAGCCACAAAATGATAAAAGCTAATCAAGCCACAAAACAATACAGATGGACCTTAAATGCACATTGGTGAAATGTAAGAAGCCAATCCGAAAAGGCTGCATATGTTATGACTCCAAATCACTCAACATTCCTTTAAATGTAAAAAAAAACTATAAAGATGGTAGAAAAAAAAAAAAGTTGTCATCGCCAAGTGTTGGGTAAGGGAAAATTTAATGGGTAAAGTACAGTGACACACAGTTAAAGTTTTACCTATGATACTGGATGTGGAATACAGGACAGTACACATTTATCTGTGTACTAGCCTAGCCTAACCCTATAACAATGTAGACAGCATATTAAAAAGCAGAGACATTACTTTGCCAACAAAGGTCTGTCTAGTCAAAGCTATGGTTTTTCCAGCAGTCACGTATGGATGTGAGAGTTGGACAGTGAAGAAAGATGAGCACTGAAGAATTAATGCTTTTGAACTGTGGTGTTGGAGAAGACTCTTGAGAGTCCCTTGGACATCAAGGAGATCCAACCAGTCCATCCTAAAGGAGATCAGTCCTGAATATTCATTGGAAGGACTGATGCTGAAGCTGAAACTCCCATACTTTGGCCACCTGATGTGAAGAACTGACTCACTAGAAAAGACCCTGATTCTGGAAAACATTGAAGGTAGGAGGAGAAGGGGATGACAGAGGATGAGAAGGTTGGATGGCATCACCGACTCAATGGACATGAGTTTGAGTAGGCTCTGGGAGTTGGTGATGGACAGGGAAGCCTGGGGTGCTGCAGTCCATGGGGTCACAAAGAGTTGGACACAACTGAGCAACTGAACTGAACACATTTATTTAAACCCTTAGAACTTTGTGACACAAAGAACAAACCTTAAAACATGCAAATTAAAAATTATCTAAATAGAGTTTTTTCAGGAAAGAAGACAGAATGTGACAAAGCCTTTTACATTTATTGCAACACATGAAACATCCTAACTAAAAGAGAGTAAAGGAAAACACTGCTATCCAAAACAAGTTTGAAAATTAACAAATCTCCCATACAGAAGACCTCCAAATAATTTATCTGAATACTACTCCTTAAAGGAGGTGAAAACAACTTGCTACTCCATAAGTGTGGGCTATTTATACTTTTAGTGAGTTCCTTCTAAAGACAATAGTATGGTAAAGAGGAAAAAAATGAAAACATTCTAAACTTGACAAACAGTACTTCATCCAGGCTAATTTCAACACTGATAAGTAATGTTGATAGTATAACCTTGACACATTATGATAAAAATTGTATTTTACCTCTGTGGTCTTCCTCCCTCAAACACATAATCCCAGTCTAAACATGGGGTAAGTATATAACAAATACATACTGAGGGACTTTCTACAAAATAGCTGACCAGCTCTCAAAACTGTAAACATCAAAAACAAGGAAAGCTTGTAAAACTGTCATAGCTAACAGTAGCCTTAATGTGTGAGTCACTCAGTTGTGTCTGACTCTTTGCGACCCCATGGACTGTAGCCTGCCAGGCTCCTCTGTCCGTAAAATTCTCCAGGCAAGAATACTGCAGTTGGTTGCCACTTCCTTCTCCAGGGGATCTTTGAAACAACAAATACAAGCATTGTGTTTTACTGGATGAGGTTCTGAAACAACAAAATGAATACAAATAAAAACTAAGAGAATCTGGATGAAGTATGGAATTTAGATAATAATATATAATATCTGTTTATTAATTTTACTAATGCACCAAACTGATGCAAAATGTTAATAAAAAGGAAAACTAGGGGTGGTGTATATGAGAATTCCTCATACTATTCCCTGGATTTTTCTATAAATTTAAATATTTTCTGCAATGTTTACTTTAAAATATTATATTGATAAGGAGAAGGAAAAAATGAGTAGAGGATGGAGTATGAAGAGGAATCAGACTATTCCTGAGTTTGCAGCTCTGGATGTAGTTGGACACGTCCAAATATTGCTAGTTAACAATGATGATATTTATTTTGTGGTTACTATTTTGATGTGGAATACTTTTGCCAGAATCCATGACTAAGTTTTAAATCAACAGTTATCCATTGGAAAGAAAATAATGAAGTAGGACAGTTGTGAACTCATGGAAAACTAGAAGATGCCAGCCTATCTTACAAGTACCACAACTGCCCATGCTTAATCTCCCAAACAGAAAAACACAAATCAGTGTTGGTACTTATTTACATTCATGAAAGTGAAAGGTACTCAGTTGTGTCCAACTCTTTGCAACTCCATGAACTATACAGTCCATGGAATTTTCTAGCCCGGAATACCAGAGTGAGTAGACGTTCCCTTCTCTCTAGGGGATCTTCCCAACCCAGGGATGGAACCCAGGTCTCCCACCTTGGAGGTAGATTCTTTACCAGCTGAGCCACAAGGGGAGCCTATTTACATTTATAAATACACAAATATATTTATAAGGTTTAGACAAAGGTAATACTTGTAACTTGTTTTGTGTTTCTTTTCCAGTTTAGTAAAGTGGCATAATGTATTGCATTGCAATCTTTCAGGGACAAACTTTTGTTTGGAAATTGGTATGCTGATATAAATTGCTCAATTGGTAAAGAATCCACCTGTAATGCAGGAGACCCCTGTTTGATACTTGGTCCGGAAGATCCCCTGAAGAAAGGATAGGCTGCTCACTCCAGTATTCTGGCCTGGGAATTCCATGAACTACATAGTCCATGAGGTCTCAAAGAGTCGGACACAACTGAGCGACTTTCACTTTCACTTACATGCTGATATAACATGAAAGGTCATTATATGTGAAAATTACCTTTCAAAACTCTCTATTACCAAAAGCTTTGCAAAATTAAAACTTCCATTTTTATTTTAGTGTTCAGAACAAATATCTAAAGCTATTTTGCTCTTAAAAGTCATACGTGGAGAAACCAAATTACTTCTGGATTCAGAAATCTAATTAAACTTGCACTAGTCCAAACAGAAATCAAATCAAGACATATTTCAGTGCAATGTACTTTTAAGAGAGAGGTGCAAATTTAAATGAATAAAGATGAACTCTTTAAAACAGACCTTTTAAAATTATGTAAGATATACAAACATTTTAATCTCACCCTTAATAACATGTACATCAATCAAAATATATCATTTAAAATAATTATCATTATTTTATAAAAAGGCAGAAAATTTGAACTTTTCCCAAGTTTACCCTGAGGTCAGCTTTATCACTGTATGGGAAGAGTAATCTTAAGACTACTTTTCCCACAGAGTGGCAACTGATATTTCCAGACTGATAATATCCTTAGTGCTTGTAATCTCAGAATTAGCATCTCTTTCCTTATAGTTCCTACAAAATTGTAAGCAAATTTGTCCACATGTTCAAGTGATAAAGGACAATTACTACCAAGTGAATGATGTGTTCTAACTGAATAGACCTGAAAGTGATTTATCAGGACAGTACCAGAAAGTTACCTTATCAAAATCAGTATTCTATTGTTTGAGTTACTGCAACAATTTACTTTTTTATTTCATAAGAAATTTTCTTATTTCATGGAAAGAATTGTAATTAGGTCCAAACAAGACAGATATTTGCCCCCATTTTTCCCACTGTCTAACCTTGCTTTCCTCAACTGTTTACCACTTTTATAAATTTTTCTCCAAAATCTAACTCTTTTCACTTTTTTCCCCAAATTTCTTCAAACCACAGAACAAAAGTGAACCTTTCCTGTTAATTAGGAATGCATGCTATTTATGGTACATTATATACAGAGGCTCAGAATATATTTTAAATAAAGGGGCTTACACTATGGAGAACAGTGTGGAGATTCCTTAAAAAACTGAAAATAGAACTGCCATACGACCCAGCAATCCTACTGCTGGGCATACACTCCAAGGAAACCAGAACTGAAAGAGACACATGTACCCCAATGTTCATCGCCGAATTGTTTACAATAGCCAGGACATGGAAGCAACCTAGATGTTCATCAACAGATGAATGGATAAGAAAGCTGTGGTACATATACACAATGGAATATTACTCAGCCATTAAAGAGAATTCATTTGAATCAGTTCTACTCAGGTGGGCGGAATTGGAGCCTATTATACAGACTGAAGTCAGCCAGAAGGAAAAGCAAAAATACAGTATACTAATGCATATATATAGAATTTAGAAAGATGGTAACGAGAACCCTGCATGTGAGACAGCAAAAGAAACGCAGATGTATAGAACAGTCTTGTGGACTCTGTGGAAGAGGGCAAGGGTGGGATGATATGGGAGAATGGCATTGAAACATGTTAATTATCATATGTGAAATCAATCGCCAGCCCAGGTTTGATGCTCAGGGCCGGTGCACCGGGATGACCCAGAGAGAGGGAATCGGGAGGGAGGAGGGAGGGGGGTTTTGGAAGGGGAACATATGTATACCCATGGCAGATTCATGTCAATGTATGGCAAAACCAACACAATAAAGTAAAGAAAATTTTTAAAAAACATAAATAAATAAAGAGGCTTAATAATGAGGAAAGAAGTAACTGTTGCTCTCACCAGATGTTGAATCAAGGTGCAAAAGTTGCTCATGTGACTATATTTTTATAAATAACGTTCCTGAGAAATATCTAACTGAAAATTCCTGAAAACTTGGGTAAATATTCATAAGCTTAAAAAATCTGGTAACATAAGAGAAGACGGTTGTTGTTCAGTTGCTCAGCCGTGTCCGACTCTTTGCAACCCCATGGACTGCAGCTTCTGTATATTTCATTGGCAAGCTTCTGTATATTTCATAAACTAACCAGTAAATTAATGCTGATTAGTATAAAGGTGCTTGCTATATATTTCTAATATTCTCAGAAGTTTTGGAAAATGGCTTGATGAAGGTGGATGTGAGACTAGAAATAACAACATCAAATACTGGCTGGCGAAATTTATGTAGCTACATATATTTGAAGGCTTCAATTTGAATTAAGATGGAAATTTTTCCTATTGTGTATGAAATCACAGGAGTAGTATTTGTGTTATGTAGGAACATGTGCTTGGGCCAGTACATAAATATGAAAGATACATACAAAGACAAAGAAAATCCATGGAGAAATTAAGAAGAAATGGTAACATCCAAGTAACTGCTGCTTACAATCCCCATCAATAATTCTGAGCCAGAACATAATCTCCTAATAACTCAAGTTAGCTACTGCTACTCCTAGAATACATTAGCTGCATAAATTGATATTCTTTATACCTGAGTTTTATGCTCAAGGAAGCAGCCTTTAGTTCAATTTAAAAAATGGATAAGAATCCAAGAATCACAAACTTCTAGGTACCTATTGTTTAGCAGAGATTTTTTTTCTTTTCAAGAGAAACATTGTCAAGAAAGAGTGATGGGAGACTAGGAGTGCATCTGATCAGCATGTTTGACGACAGGGAGAAGAGAATTGATGCCTAACAAAAATGAGAAATATACAAAACCAATACCAATAAATTCACTTTTTGTAGTTAGAAAGAAGACATCATTGATTGGTTGAGGCAATAGTTTATGACTTCATTTATAGAATGTATCTATTTATTAGCTGTCATCACATTCACATAGGATAAGTTAATATCATTTGCACTAAAATGTTTATAGGACTTGATTGACCCATATCAGTTTAGGGAGTGGGGAGTTGCTTCACAAACAGAGTTATCAATTATCCATTGCAAAATATCAGTAGAAAATAAATTTACTTCCCCTAATAATGAGTGACGTTGAGCATCTTTTCATGTGTTTGTTAGCCATTTTTATGTCTTCTTTGGAGAAATGTCTGTTTAGTTCTTTGGCCCACTTTTTGATTGGGTCGTTTATTTTTCTGGAATGGAGCTGCAGGAGTTGCTTGTATATTTTTGAGATTAATTGTTTGTCCGTTGTTTCGTTTGCTATTATTATCTCTCATTCTGAAGGCTGCCTTTTCACCTTGCTTTTAGTTTCCTTTGTTGTGCAGAAGCTTTTCATTTTAATTAGGTCCCATTTGTTTATTTGTGCTTTTATTTCCAATATTCTGGGAGGTGGGTCATAGAGGATCCTGCTTTGGTTTATGTCTGAGAGTGTTTTGCCTATGTTTTCCTCTAGGAGTTTTATAGTTTCTGGTCTTATGATTAGATCTTTGATCCATTTTGAGTTTATTTTTGTGTATGGTGTTAGAAAGTGTTCTAGTTTCATTCTTTTACAAGTGGCTGTCCAGTTTTCCCACCACCACTTGTTAAAGAGATTGTCTTTTCTCCATTGTATATTCTTGCCTCCTTTGTCAAAGATAAGGAGAAATGCAAATCAAAACCACAATGAGGTACCACTTTACACCAGTCAGAATGGCTGCCATCCAAAAGTCTACAAGCAATAAATGCTGGAGAGGATGTGGAGAAAAGGGAACCCTCTTACACTGTTGGTGGGAATGCAAACTAGTACAGCCACTATGGAGAACAGTGTGGAGGTTCCTTAAAAAGCTGCAAATAGACCTGCCATATGACCCAGCAATCCCACTGCTGGGCATACACACCGAGGAAACCAGAACTGAAAGAGACACATGTACCCCAATGTTCATCGCTGCATTGTTTACAACAGCCAGGACATGGAAGCAACCTAGATGCCCATCAACTGACTAATGGATAAGAAAGCTGTGCTACATATGCACAATGGAATATTACTCAGCCATTAAAAAAAATTCATTTGAATCAGTTCTACTCAGGTGGACGGAAGTGAAGCCTATTATACAGAGTGAAGTAAGCCAAAAGGAAAAACAAAAATACAGTATACTAACGCATATATATGGAATTTAGAAAGATGGTAACGAGAACCCTGCATGCCAGACAGCAAAAGAAATGCAGATGTATAGAACAGTCTCGTGGACTCTGTGGAAGAGGGCAGGGGTGGGATGATATGGGAGAATGGCATTGAAACATGTTAATTATCATATGTGAAATCAATCGCCAGCCCAGGTTTGATGCTCGGGGCTGGTGCACCGGGATGACCCAGGGAGAGGGAATCAGGAGGGAGGAGGGTTCTGGAGGGGGAACATATGTATACCATGGCAGATTCATGTTAATGTATGGCAAAACCAACACAATAAAGTAAAGAAAATTAAAAAAAAAAATTTACTTCCCCTAAATATCACTATTACTCAGGGCAATTCATTAACTATAAAACAGAATCTCAAGGAAATTATAATCTTATATTTTATATGACTTTTGATACAGTAAGCCTTAAGAAAAAGGGCTCAAGTTGTAATTAAGAGATAACAGTCTAACATTCCAAAATTCAATGCATTCCTCTCTGAATGGGCAGAGGTACAGAGAAAGACAGGCCATTCAGGCCCACTGATCGCCAGCTACAAGAGGCTCAAAAAAAGACTCTGATAGGGCCATTACTCCTGCGGTGGAGGGAGTCCGTATCCCTGCACACTTGGCACCACCAGGGTTCCCGCAAGTCAAGCAGCTGCTCTACCTTCATACTCACTGGGGCAGAGCTGCCAGAGGCAAAAAAAGTCTTGGGTCTATGTGCACAGGGTCACTTCAGTAGTATTCGACTCTTTGTGACCCTGTAGACTGTGGCCTGCCAGGCTTCTCTGTCAGGGAGCAAGGGTTCTCCAGGCAAGAACACTGGAGCATACTAACTAATAGTGGTTGCCATACCCTTCTAGAGCACTATATTTCCTACTGGCCTGGCCGCCAACCCCCCTGAGTACCTGGTGCTACCAGAATCCCTGTGACCAAGCAGATGCATCACATCCATACCTGGCCCTCACAGGGGCAAACCCAAGTCTTCCAGGGCAGCCTCAGGGCAAATCCCAGTGGACGACCCACATGTAGAGGTGGAAATAAAACCACAATTGAAACCCAGGGGCAGTGTGGCTAAGAAATAAGACCCAAAATCTAACCACCAGCTGTACAAGCTGCAGATTAAATCCACACGATCCACTAGGCAGATTCTGTGTCTATAAAATATATAAAAGGTCATTGAGAGCTCACACACACACAAAAAAACATACTAGCTCTGATAGCTGTGGACATTAGAGGCAAGAACACATGGAGTAGGACCAGATTAGAATCAGAGCTGCCCCCATAGCAGGTCCAGAGATCAGCACAGTGTTGGAGGGCATCCTAGAGAGATGAGGTGGACTGTGACTTCCAGCGAGGGAAAGGACTCTGACAGCAGTGACTCAAGAAAAAACATTTATTATTCTAATGTTTTGAATTGTTCTGTAGATTTCTTTTGGATTTCTTTTTCCTTTTTTTCCCCC
Organism: Antilocapra americana; assembly: GCA_007570785.1. Taxonomy (NCBI): domain Eukaryota; kingdom Metazoa; phylum Chordata; class Mammalia; order Artiodactyla; family Antilocapridae; genus Antilocapra; species Antilocapra americana. The sequence goes on along the minus strand of ML663010.1, from coordinate 1,620,770 downwards.
TCTGTTGTAGTTGTCAATTTTATTGGCACTATGAAATATAACGAAGCTTTTGAGCTTTTTCTTTTTTTCCCTCAATCACATGTTTTATTGTTGCTATAAACCTCTGCCTCTTTATTGTGCTTTTGCCATTCTGTGTAGTTTTCCTTTTTGTTTTTTTCTGTTTTTGATTTCAATTTTTAATTTTTTAAACCTATTAGTATTTTTTCTACATTTATTCCTTGGTTTGCTTTTCCTACAGTTCTTCACCCCTTGCAATTAATCTTTATTGTATATCTACCTCTATTTAACTTTTTATCTAGTCTTTCTTTCTATCCTTTCTTCTCAACATATTTGTGAGTTTTATTTTCATTGCTTTATAATTCCTCAATTGGCGCCTTGCTTTAGTCTAGTTTTCCAGTATGTACTTTAGTTAGTTTTGCTTTTTGTTCTGGTAGATATAATTTTTGGTTTCCTTTCTTCACTGGGTCAATCTATTGTACTTTATTTTTGTTGAACTGTTTTGATTTTTCTTATGGGTGTATATGTATATCTGTATATTCAGCATTCTTTTTATTGTTGTTATAAACCTCTGCCTCTAGGCTTGACTTTTGCAGTTTTTTGGAGTTATCCTTTTTTTCCCCCTTTCTTTCTTCTTCATTTTTCTTTATTCTTTTCTATTTTTTATAATTTTAATTTTTTAAATGTATTATATTTTTTCTACATTTATTCCTTTTTTGCCTTTCCTACTATTCTTTTCTCATTGCAGTTAAACTTTAATATATATAAATCTTCTTAATCTACATCTATTTAACTTTGCATATCTATTCTTTCTTTTCTTTTCTTTCCTCTCAACATATATGTTAGCTTTGTTTTCATTGTTGTATTCCCCAGTCAGCATCTTACTTTAGTATTGATTTCCAGTTTGTGCTTTAGTTAGTTTTGTTCTTAACTGGTAAATATAATTTTTGATTTTCTTTGTTCCCTGGGTAAATCTACTGTACTTTATTTTTGTTGGACTGTTTTCACTTTGTTCATGGGTATATATGTATATGTGTATATTCCATTATTTTAATTATTAATTGCCTGATTTTGTAACTGTCATTCGTCTGGGGTACATCTTTGGTTTCTCGTTTTTGGATATTTGTTTTGATCTCAGTTAATGCCATAACAAGCCACTTGTGGAATCTTCATTCCTGACCAGAGATCAAGCACTGAGCCTTTGGAGTGCATTGGAAGCACTGACTCCAAGACCCTAGACTACCAGAGAACTAACCCTAGGGAGTATCAAATAGTAAGAACTCACACAAAGGAAAACCACTTGAATACAAGATCCAGCATCACCCAACCACCAGTTGCACCCTGTGGAGGACATCTCATCTAAACAAACAACAAAACAAAAATACAAACCAAGTCATCAGCAGACAGGAGTACCACTTCACTCAGCCTTGCCCATCAGAGGAAAAGCAAACAAACAAAAATGCAGCACAAATCTCACCCTAAAGGAAGCTGACACAAACCACTGGACCAACCTTAGGAGGACAGACCAAAGGAAGAAAGAATTCAGCTTTAAAGCTGGAAAACTGCTACTGCTAAGTTGCTTCAGTCATGTCTGACTCTGTGCAACCCCATAGGCGGCAGCCCACCAGCCTCCCTCATCCCTGGGATTCTCCAGGCAAGAATACTGGAGTGGGTTACCATTTCCTTCTCCAAGCTGGTAAAAGGAGATTTCAAACACATTAACTTAAAAAAAAAATACTGAGAAGGCAGAGAAATACTACACAAATGAAGGAACAAACTAGAAACACAGAAGTCAAAAACAATGAAAAGGAAATAGGCTAACTACCTGAAAAAGAATTCAGAATAATGATAGGAAAGATAATCAAAAACTTTGAAAACAAAATGGAGAAAATGCAAGAATCAATTAACAAAGACCTAGACATACAGAAACAAATAACACAATTACTGAAATTAAAAATACTCTAGAAAGAATCAATAGTAGAATATCTGAAGCAGAAGAACAAATCAGTTATTCTGACAAAGATAAAACAGTTCAGTTCAGTTCAGTCACTCAGTTGTGTCCATTTCTTTGTGACTCCATGAACTGCAGAACGCCAGGCCTTCCTATCCATCACCAGCTCTCGGATGGATAAACTCATATCCATTGAGTTCACCTAAACTCATATCCATTGAGTCAGTGATGCCAACCACCCATTTCATTCTCTGTCATCCCCTTAGCCTCTTGCCTTCAATCTTTCCCAACATAAGGATCTTTTCAAAAGAGTCAGCTTTTCGCATCAGGTGGCCAAAGTATTGGAGTTTCAGATTCAACATCAGTTCTTCCAATGACACTCAGGACTGATCTTCTTTAGGATGGACTGGTTGGATATCCTTGCAGTCCAAGGGATCCTCAACAGCCTTCTCTAACATCATAGTTCAAAAGCATTAATTCTTCACAGCTCAGCTTTCTTTACAGTTCAACCTCACATCCATACATGACTACTGGAAAAACCATAGCCTTGATTAGATGGACCTTTGTTGAAAAAGTAAGGTCTCTGCTTTTTAATATGCTGTCAAGGGTGATCATAACTTTTCTTCCAAGGAGTAAACGTCTTTTAATTTCATGGCTATAATCACCATCTGCAATGATTTTGAAACTCAAAAAAAATAAGGTCAGCCACTGTTTCTACTGTTTTCCCAACTATTTGCCATGAAGTGATGAGACTGGATGCCATGATCTTAGTTTTCTGAATGCTGAGGTTTAAGCCAACTTTTTCACTCTTGTCTTTCACTTTCATCAAGAGGCTCTTTAGTTCTTCTTCACGACCAGTAACGATGAAGAAGCTGAAGTTGAAAGGTTCTATGAAGACCTACAAGACCTTTTAGAATTAACACTCAAAAAAGATGTACTTTTCATTATAGGGGACTGCAATCCAAAAGTAGGAAGTCACGAAACACCTGGAGTAACAGGCAAATTTGCAATGGAGTACAGAATGAAGCAGGGCAAAGACTAATAGAGTTTTGCCAAAAGAACGCACTGGTCATAGCAACACTCTCTTCCAACAACACAAGAAAACACTCTACACGTGGACATCACCAGATGGTCAACACTGAAATAAGATCGATTACATTTTTGCAGCCAAAGATGGAGAAGCTCTATACAGTCAGCAAAAACAAGACTGGGAGTTGACTGTGGCTCAAATCATGAACTCCTTATTGCTAAATTCAGACTTAAATTGAAGAAAGTGGGGAAAACAACTGGACCATTCAGGTATGACCTAAATCAAAGCCTATATGATTATACAGTGGAAGTGAGAAATAGATTTAAGGGTCTAGATCTGATAGACAGAGTGCCTGATGAACTATGGAAGGAGGTTAATGCCATTGTACAGGAGACAGGGATCACGACCATCCCCAAGAAAAAGAAATGCAACAAGGCAAAAAGGCTGTCTGAGGAGGCCTTAAAAATAGCTGTGAAAACAAGACAAGCAAAAAGCAAAGGAGAAAAGGAAAGATATTCCCCTCTGAATGCAGAGTTCCAAAGAATAGCAAGGAGAGATAAGAAAGCCTTCCTCAGAGATCAATGCAAAGAAATAAGAGGGAAATAATAGAATGGGAAAGACTAGAGATCTCTTCAAGAAAATTAGAGACACTAAGGAAACATTTCATGCAAAGATGGGCTCAATAAAGGACAGAAATTGCATGGACCTAACAGAAGCAGAAGATATTAAGGAAAGGTGGCAAGAATACACAGAAGAACTGTCCAAAAAAGATCTTCATGACCCAGATAGTAATGATGGTATGATCACTCACCAAGAGCCAGGCATCCTGGAATGTGAAGTCAAGTGGTCCTAAGGAAGCATCACTACAAGCAATGCTAGTGGAGGTGATGGAATTCTAGTTGAGCAATTTCAAATCCGGAAAGATGATGCTGTGCAAGTGCTGCACTCAATATACCAGCAAATTTGGAAAACTCAGCAGTGGCCACAGGACTGGAAAAGGTCAGTTTTCATTCCAATCTCAAAGAAAGGCAATGCCAAAGAATGCTCAAGCTACTGCAGAATTGCACTCATCTCACACACTAGCAAAGTAATGCTCAAAATTCTCCAAGCCAGGCTTCAGCAATATATGAACCATGAACTTCCAGATGTTCAAGCTGGTTTTAGAAAAGGCAGAGGAACCATAGATCAAATTGCCATCATCTGCTGGATGATTGAAAAAGCAAGAGAGTTCCAGAAAAACATCTATTTCTGCTTTATTGATATACCAAAGTCTTTGACTGTGTGGATCACAATAAACTGAGGAAAATTCTGAAAGAGATATGAATATCAGATGACCTGACGTGCCTCTTGAGAAATCTGTATGAAGGTCAGGAAGCAACAGTTGAACTGGACATGGAACAACAGACTGATTCCAAATAGGAAAAAGAGTATGTCAAGGCTATATATTGTCACCCTGCTTAATTAACTTACATGCAGAGTACATCATGAGAAATTCTGGGCTGGAGGAAGCACAAGCTGAAATCAAGATTGCTGGGAGAAATATCAATAACCTCAGATATGCATATGGCATCACCCTTATGGCAGAAAGTTAAGAACTAAAGAGCCTCTTGATGAAAATGAAATAAAGTGAAGTTTCTCAGTGGTGTCCAACTCTTTGCAACCCTGTGGACTGTAGCCCACCAGGCTCCTCTATCCATGGGAATCTCCAGGCAAGAGTACTGGAGTGGGTTGCCATTTCCTTCTCCAGGGGATCTTTCCAACCCAGGGATCGAACCTGGGTCTTCCGCATTTCAGGCAGACTCTTTACCTTCTGAGCCACCAGGAAAGCCCAATGAAAGTGAAAGAGGAGAGTGAAAAAGTTGGCTTGGCTTAAAGCTCAACATTCAGAAAATTAAGATCATGGCATCCAGTCCCATCACTTCATGGCAAAAGATAAAATGGTAGAAGATAAAAATGGTGGAAATAACTTCTGCAGAGCAGAATAAAGTAAAAAGAATGAAAAGAACTGAGGATAGTCTCAGAGACCTCTGCTGCTGCTGGATCAATATCAACTGCACCAACATTCAAATTATAAGGGTCCCAAAAGAAGAAGAGAAATAGAAAGCGTATGAGAAAATTTTTAAGACTTTATAGTAGTGAATTTCTCCAACATGGAAAAGGAAACAGTCAATTAAATCCAGAGGCACAAATAGTCCCATACATGGTAATGAGAAACATGAAAATGACATATACTAAGCAAACCGACAAAGACTAAACACAAAGAAAGAATATTAAAAATCATCAAGGGAGAAGCAACAAGTATATGCAAGGGAAACCCCATCGCATAACAGCTGATCTTTCAGAAACTCTGAAGGCCAGAAGGGAATGGCATGATATATTTAAAGTATTGGAAGGGAAAAACTATTACCAAGTTTAAAGTACCTGGCAAGGCTCTCATTCAAAACAGATGGAGAAATAAAAAGCTTTTCAGATAAGCAAAGATGAACTAAAAGATGAACTCCGCAGATTGGTAGGTACCCAATGTGCTGAGATCAGTGGAGAAATAACTCCAGAAAGAATGAAGAAATGAAGTCAAAGCAACAACACCCAGTTGTGGATGTGACTGGTGATGAAAGCAAGGTCCAATGATATAAGGGCAATATTGCATAGGAAAACGGAATGTTAGGTCCATAAATCAAGGTAAACTGGAGGTGATCAAACAGGAGATGGCAAGAATGAACATCTATACAAGCAACTCCTGCAGCTCCATGCTAGAAAAATAAACGACCCAATCAAAAAGTGGGCCAAAGAACTCAACAGACATTTCTCCAAAGAAGACATACAAATGGCTAACAAACACATGAAAAGATGCTCAACATCACTCATTATCAGAGAAATGCAAATCAAAACCACAATGAGGTACCACTTTACACCAGTCAGAATGACTGCCATCCAAAAATCTACAAGCAATAAATGCTGGAGAGGATGTGGAGAAATGGGAACCCTCTTACACTGTTGGTGGGAATGCAAACTAGTACAGCCACTATGGAAAACAGTGTGGAGATTCCTTTAAAAAACTGCAAATAGACCTGCCATATGACCCAGCAATCCCACTGCTGGGCATACAAACCGAGGAAACCAGAATTGAAAGAGACACGTGTACCCCAGTGTTCATCGCCGCATTGTTTACAATAGGCAGGACATGGAAGCAACCTAGATGCCCATCAACAGACGAATGGATAAGAAAGCTGTGGTACATATACACAATGAAATACTACTCAGCATTAAAAGAAAATTCATTTGAATCAGTTCTACTCAGGTGGACGGAACTGGAGCCCATTATCCAGAGTGAAGTAAGCCAGAAGGAAAAACAACAATACAGTATACTAACGCATATATATAGAATTTAGAAAGATGGTAATGAGAACCCTGCATTAGAGACAGCAAAAGGAATGTGGATGTATAGAACAGACTCATGGACTCTGTGGAAGAGGGAAAGGGTGTGATGATATGGGAAAATGGCATTGAAACATGTTAATTAACATATGTGAAATCAATCGCCAGCCCAGGACTGATGCTCGGGGCTGATGCACCAAGATGTCCCGGGGAGGGGAGTCGGGAGGGAGGAGGGAGGGGGGTTCTGGAGGGGGAGCATATGTAAACCCAGGGCAGTTTCATGTCATTGTATGGCAAAACCAACACAATAAAGTAAAGAAAATTAAAAAAAAAAAATTGAACATCGACATTTTAGGAAGCAGCGAACTAAAGTGGACTGGAATGGTTGAATTTAACTCAGATGACTATTATATCTACTACTGTGGGCTAGAATCCCTTAGAAGAAATGGAGTAGTCATCATAGTCAACAAAAGAATCCGAAATGTCGTAATTGGATGCAATCTCAAAAACGACAGAATGATCTCCATTCGTTTCCAAGGCAAACCATTCAATATCACAGTAATCCAAGTCTATGCCTGGACTTGTAATGCTAAAGAAGCTGAAGTTGAATGGTTCCATGAAGACCTACAAGACCTTTTAGAATTAACAGCCAAAAACAATGTACTTTTCATTATAGGGGACTGAATGCAAAAGTAGGAACTCAAGAAACACCTGGAGTAACAGGCAAATTTGCAATGGAGTACAGAATGAAGCCGGGAAAAGGCTAACAGAGTTCTGCCAAGAGAATGCACTGATCATAGCAGACACCCTCTTCCAACAACACAAGAGAACCCTCTACACATGGACATCACCATATGGTCAATACTGAAATCAGATTGATTATATTTTTGCAGCCAAAGATGGAGAAACTCTATACAGTCAGCAGAAAAAAAGAACAGGTGCTGACAGTGGCTCAGCTCAACTCCTTATTGCCAAATTCAGACTTAAATTGAAGAAAAGTAGGGAAAAACCACCAGAGCATTCAGGTATGATCTAAATCAAATCCCTTACAATTACATAGTGGAAGTAAGAAATAGATTCAAGGGATCAGATCTGATAGACAGAGTGCCTGAAGAACTATGGATGGAGGTTCGAGACATTGTACAGGAGGCAGGGATCAAGACCATACCCATGAAAAAGAAATGCAAAAGGCAAAATGGTTGTCTGAGGAGGCCTTACAAACAGCTGTGAAAAGAAGAGAAACAAAAGGCAAAGGAGAAAAGGAAAGGTATACCCATCTGAATGCAGAGTTCCAAAGAACAGCAAGCAGAGAAAAGAAAGCCTTCCTCAGTGATCACTTCAAAGAAATAGAGGGAAACAATAGAATGGGAAATACTAGAGATCTCTTCAAGAAAATTAGAGATACCAAGGGAAAATTTCATGCAAAGATGGGCTCAGTAAAAGCAAGAAAATATACATAAGTATATTTTATAAAATCAAAGCAGTTAGCTTGCCCTTGTCTTTGATCTGAATGAAGCAACAGCCTCTGGTATTGAGCTGTATGAGGTGAAGTGAAGTTGCTCAGTTGTATCTGAGTCTCTGAGACCCCATGGACTGTAGCCCAACAGGCTCCTCTGGCCATGGGATTTTCCAGGCAAGAATACTATAGTGGGTTGCCATTTCCTTCTCCAGAGAATCTTCCCAACCCAGGGATCAAACCAGGGTCTCCTGCATTGTAGGCAAATGCTTTACCATCTGAGCCACCAGGGAAGTCCCTTTGTTTGTATATTCTGGAAATTAATCCTGTCAGTTTTTTCATTTGCTATTATTTTCTCTCATTCTGAGGGTTCTCTTTTTACCTTGCTTACATTTCCTTTGCTGTGTAAATCTTTCAAGTTTAATCAGGTTCCACTTGCTGACCTTTGTTTTTATTTCCATTACTTTAGGTGGGGGGATCACAGAGGATCTTGGGTTTTGATTTATGTCATAGAGTGTTCTGCCTATGTTTTCCTCTACAAGTTTTATAGTTTCTGGTCTTAAATTAGGTATTTAATCCATTTTGAGTTTCTCTTTGTGTACGGTGTTAGGAAGTGTTCTAATTTCATTCTTTTACATGTAGCTGTCCAGTTTTCCTAGCACCATTTATTGAAGAGACTATCTTTGTCCCATTGTATATTCTTGCCTCCTTTGTCAAAAATAAGGTACCCATAGATGCATGGGTTTATTTCTGGGCTTTCTATCTTGTTCCATTGGTCTATGTTTCTGTTTTTGTGCTAGTACCATACTGTGTTGATGACTGTAGCTTTGTAGAATAATCTGAAGTCAGGAAGGTTGATTCCTCTAGCTCCATCCTTCATTCTGAAGACTGCCTTGGCTATTCAGGGTCTTTTGTGTTTCCATATGAACTGTGAAATTTTTTTGTCCTAGTTCTGTGAAAAATGCCATTGGTAATTTGATAGGGATTGCGTTGAATCTGTAGATTGCATTTGGTAGTATAGTCATTTTCACAATATTGATTTTTCCTACCCAGGAATATGGATATCTCTCCATCTGTTTATGTAATCTTTGATTTATTTCATTAGTGTATTATAATTTTCTGTGTACAGTTCTTTTGTCTCCTTAAGTAAGTTTTTTCCTAGATAAATGGTAAGGACCTAACAGAAGCAGAAGATATTAAGCAGAGGTGGCAAGAATACACAGAAGAACTATACAAAAAGATCTTCATGACCCAGATAATCACAATGGTATGATCACTCACCTAGAGCCAGACATCCTGGAATGTGAAGTCAAGTGGGCCTTAGGAAGCATCACGATGAACAAAGCTAGTTTTTAAAAAGATGCCTTGGATACTTAGAACTTTATTTTTCCTTTAGTGAGGGCTAACAACATTCTCATATTATATGGAAATATTTTTAGTTTTGACATTTCTTTTCATATTTTATAAAACATTCAATTCCCTGCAGTCAAATGATCTGCAGAAGTGTGGCTCTCTGTGGAGAACCTCCATGATCAATGTTTAGCAAATAAAGTGTTAAATCTTGGTACTATATCTTTAACCATGTGTATCATTCACATAAAGTTTGATATCATTAACCCATAAAGATTTCAGTGTAGACCTCTAAGGGATTATATTAATCAAAGTAAAATGTCACCTTCACAAGTTCTACCTTTTACTGACCTTGATGTAACCTAGTATGGGTATTAAGAGTAAATGAGCCATCTTTGTAGTACCCCTGCTTTGCAGAAACCCTGCTTCTGCAAGGTGTAACCTACCTTGAGCAACCTCTAGCATCTCTGTACGTCAGCTGTTTTTTTGTAATTATAGCAACTTCTTCTTTGACCCATTATGATGATTAAATGAATCAAATTATGATAAGCATGTAAAACAATGCCTGGCACCAAGTACTTAATGAATTTATTCTTATTAATGTCATCATCATCATCATTATTATTATCATTAAAGATGAAGAAACTTGGGAAGAGCAGAGAAGTTGAAGGTTCATGCAAGATGGCTGGTGAGAGAGAAAAATGTGAATTTAAACCCACATCAATTTTAATAAAGCAATTAAGCACACATACAAAAGAAAAGTACCACTGAGGTTTTTCTTCCAAACTTCTAAAAGTTACAGAAAAACTCCAAAACCAAAAATACTAACTCTACATTTAAGGATCTGATTTATTATAAGGGATTTATACTTTTTAAAAAACTACTCTTAAACTCTTAATCCTTATAAAATTATTTCTCTGGGTACCAAATTCCCTATTAATTTGACTTTATTTTAGAAATCAACTATAATTAATTGAAACAGTTAAATTAGTTATTAAATTAGCAAAGCTCAAAGTACAGTCTCACTAAAATGCTTCTTTCTTGTATGTTCATTCATCTGCTCAATGCCTAACTTAATGTTTAAGAGCACATAATGCCCCAGCATGTCAAAACCTCTGCACAACTAATCCCTAAAGGTGAATAAATAATTCACTAACCTTGAAATAGATAGTTTTGATTAAGAATATTCTTATTATTTTGTCCTTGAATGCATTTTTCACTTCAGTCTTTAAAACAACTTTGTACTAAAAAGATAAAATCATTCTCCTATGTCTGTTAGCCATTTTTAATGTCTTCTTTGGAGAAATGTCTGTTAAGTTCTTTGGCCCACTTTTTGATTGGGTCATTTATTTTTCTAGAATGGAGCTGCAGGAGTTGCTTGTATATTTTTGAGATTAATTGTTTGTCCATTGCTTCATTGGCTATTATTCTCTCCCATTCTGAAGGCTGTCTTTTCACCTTGCTTATAGGTTCCTTTGTTGTGCAGAAGCTTTTAATTTTAATTAGGTCCTATTTGTTTATTCGTGCTTTTATTTCCAATATTCTGGGAGGTGGGTCATGGAGGCTCCCGCTTTGGTTTATGTTGGAGAGTGTTTTGCCTATGTTATTCTCTAGGATTCTGGTCTTATGCTTAGATCTTTGATCCATTTTGAGTTTATCTTTGTGTATGGTGTTAGAAATTGTTCTAGTTTCATTCTTCTATAAGTGGCTGTCCAGTTTTCCCAGCACCACTTGTTAAAGAGATTGTCTTTTCTCCATTGTATATTCTTGCCTCCTTTGTCAAATATAAGGTGTCCATAGATGTGTGGATTTATCTCTGGGCTTTCTATTTTGTTCCATTGATCTATATTTCTGTCTTTGTGCCAGTACCATACTGTCTTAATGACTGTGGATTTGTAGTACATCCTAAAGTCAGGTAGGTTTATTCCTCCAGTTCCATTCTTCTTTCTCAAGATTGCTTTGGCTATACGAGGTTTTTTGTATTTCCATACAAATTGGAAATTATTTGTTCTAATTCTCTGAAAAAGACCTCTGGTAGCTTGATAGGAATTGCATTGAATCTATAAATTGCTTTGGGTAGTATACTCATTCTCACTATATTGATTCTTCCAATCCACAAACACGGCACATTTCTCCATCTGTTTGTGTCCTCTTTGATTTCTTTCATCAGTGTTTTATAGTTTTCTATATACAAGTCTTTTGCTTCTTTAGGTAGAAATACTCCTAAGTATTTTATTCTTTTTGTTTCGA
>ML663010.1:1573616-1606855 GCA_007570785.1 Antilocapra americana | reverse complement strand
AGAGGGAATCGGGAGGAAGGAGGGAGAGGGGTTCTGGAAGGGGAACACATGTATACCCATGGCAGATTCATGTCAATGTATGGCAAAACCAACACAATAATGTAAAGAAAATTTTTTAAATAAATTAATTAATTTAAAAAAAAACAAAAAAAAATCATTCTCATTTGTCAAATAATAATGGCAAACATCATCATGCTGATGTCCTCTCCATGTCACTTTCTATTTTCCTTAGAGAAATCAGTTTATATTAAAATATAAACTAAATTGTTCTGATACTACCCAAAGGAAACAGTGTTGATATTTTTATAAAAAGTAGTGGAAATAGAGATAATAATAATGAGTTTACCTAGAAATGCAGACCAAGTTGATTAACAAATATAAGATTTCTGACTTTTTTAAGAGGAATTCTAAATATGCAGTATTTCTAATAATATATGCATTTGGAGATGGATGAAGAGAATCATATATCACGTGAGGAACAGAAAGAGGTGTCATTTTGACTACAAGATGAATTGTTCACACATATGCAAGATTCAAGTAATATAAACTGGAAGTACAATAAAAAGAGTATCACATCCATATAAACCTGTACTTTAAAAGCTCCAAATTACCAATTAAATCAAATTTCCAAATGTATAATCAAATCATGTTTGATAATATCTTCAGCTCAATCAGAAATAGTTTGCTATGATATATTCAATAGAAAACTAAACCATAAAAGTTGAATTGCTATTGAGAAACTACAGCAATATATTGTTATTGCCTATTACTAGTTCTTGTTATCTCCTCCCTTTTCATCTATGCATGTACCTCCATTTTTCTTAAAAGATTTTTAGATTTTCCTTTTAACATGTGAAGGAATAAAAATTACTAGAAGAGGACACATAAAATTTAAGCTTGAGTTTTAGACAATGCCTTTTCAGGCATGAATTGGTAACTTTGATTCAACTGCCATTTTACTTAGAAATATGACTGAACAATTTAACGTCTTTGGGAATGACTGGGTCCCAAGACTGATATACTCAAGACAACTTGGGAGTGAAGTCACCTCAACTCCTCAGATTTTCAGAGGAATCTTCTGGAATATATAGGCTTTCCTTGAGAAGAAAATCCATTGTTCAGAAAATGATCTTTTAGTCACAAATCAGTATCAATTCTGTTGGCAACTTCCTTGCTCAAACATTTTAAAACTGAGTAAGGTTGTTGTATTTGAGCTTTAAAGCTAGACACAGCAGATTTCCAGCCAAGTTCTTCCACTTGGAGAGATAATGAGTTCCACATCCATTTCCACATCTGTAAAATGAGGATAATAACACCTATCCTTAGAGCCAATGTGAGTATTAAATGAGCTTGTATAATGTCTAGTAGGATGTGAAATGAGATTTTTCTTTTTTTTTTTCCCAGAAAGAGGAACCAAATCTGAGAACAATAGGTAAAATTTACCCCCATGTTCCAAAGAATGACGCTGGAAACACTTATAGGTTATAAAACACATAGCTGCTTCCCTTAACACGTCTTTCAGCATGTCTAAATATAAGACAATACAGGAGATTAACAGGGAAGAAAGACTGAAGACCTGTGTACACAGGAAAAGCGTTAGCCTGCCGTATCCTCTGCACACCTTTCCAGTGTGCTTCACCTCTCTCTCAAACCAAATGTGGCAGATTCAAGAAAACTAGTCCAGAGAATCAGGATGCCTCAGGGAAAGACCTGCTTTGTACCCACATAGGAGCTCCAGCAATGAAAGGTTCTTAAGAGTTCCAAAAGACTAGAGTGGTTAAGTGACAAATGTCTTCCTAGGAAAAAATAACCTGTGTTCTCTGGGGCTCCCATAGCATAGAAATCAATGGCTTACTATTTTCCTGGAAAATTTTGACGGACACAGGTGCTGGAGATGTCCCTGATAACACAGCAAAGAAAAAAAACTAGAGTGTAGCTACTTAGCTGCATGCCCTTCTGGAATGTGTCGGGTGTAATATTATTGTGTTATCCTGTGAGCTAGGTCAACACTTGGAAGGAACACCTTGAAGGGATCTTGCCTGAGAGGAATGCCTGCCAAGGTGAACAAATTTTTCTAAGGCCTGTCTGAGGTGCAAGTTCTGTGTGTGGGAACTGAGGAAGCATTCTAAAGTAGCACCCTCCCAGGGAGAGTGGAGCAGAAGCTCCAGAGAAGGTGTGAATGTTGGGATTAGAGTGACTCTTCAGAAAATCCTCAGAAACTTTCCGCTGAATGGTTTATAAACATGCATTTCTCACAGTTCTGGAGGCTGAGAAGCCCAAGATCAAGGTAAGGTGCCAGCAGATTTGTGTCTGCTAATGACCTATTTTAAATGGTCATCTTTTCACTATGTTTCCATATAGAGGAAGAGAACAAGAAGCTCTCTGGGCTCTCTTTTATAAAGGCACTTATTCCATTCATGGAGGCTCCAACCTCAAGACCTAATTACCTCCTAAAGTCTCCACCTTCTAATTATCACCACAATGGGGGATAGGATTTCAATATGAATTTCAGAGAAAACAAACACTGAAATCTATAGCAGAAGGTAAGGTGAGTTAAACTATGGACTGCGCAAAAGGTAGAAATGTTAAACCATATTGGTTTTTTTTAATTTCTTAAAACTCAATTTTTGTAAACCTGAATGCAATTGGCAAAAGGAGCAGAATTGGCCTACGATACTGTTCAAGAGCAGAGAAGACAGACTTAATGACAGATTAATATACAGTAACTAGAAAAAGTATATATTCTTAAAGAATATTCTATACTCTAAATTTTACCTTAATATACCTTTGCAAAGAGGATGTGATGAGTTTGTGTGAGTGGGTGTGGGCATCTGAGTGGGTGTGTATATAAGAGATGTGTGTGTACCTGTCTCTTTGTTCTACTACGCTATACCCCAGGAGAGTGGGTGTTGCTAGAGTTAATCTACACTCCAGAAGCAGTTACTACCAGTTTTTCACTATTACTATCTGCAGTTAAAACCAATGGTTTATCAGTTAAAACAGTGGCTGTCAGTATGATTTTTTTATTGGTGAAAGGAGTGATGTTTCAAACACAGTTTATGTAGAAACAGTACAGAGATATCTTTGCCATTACATAATAGGGTATACAAATCTGGGAACCCGTATCTTAGATTTCTTAAGAATGGTTCCCTAGATTTAAGCTTTAAATAGTCCTGTTTTACAGCTTAGGTGAATCCTGCTCTTAGAATATTATTGCAATGCCTCAGATAAATCTTTCACTCAAGGCACTATCGGAGCATCTGAAAGGGCTGGCTGTAGGACTTCGTGAACTTACAGAATTGGAATAACTATTTCACACTAGTCTGTTAATGAGTATTTGTATGTAGCAGTATATGTGGATTTCATTATAACTGGTAACAAGGAAGAGACATTGTCCATACCCACTTCTAATTATTCAGAAGGTACTTAAATTATCAATAAACTTGAAAGTTGCATGTGACCAGCTGTTTTAATTATTCATAAACTTAAGAATCATATGAGGCCATACTAAAACATTTTTTATTAAGATAATTAGCCTTCATTCGGAGACCAAAGGAAATAACTTTTCTTCCTCTGGAACTATCAATAGTGTAGCTTGGGTTGTGTCACTAACTCCTTTAATATCCCTGGAGGCTTGTCTTCTTTAAAAAAATAAAAGCTAAACTGCTTGTTTGACATTCAAATCCCATCATAAGTTGGCTCATCTTAACCTTATCTTTCAATCTCTGTCTCATGCAACCCACAGTCCAGTTACATTACTATCCATTTAACAACTATCTATTGAACTGCTGCCAAGAAAACATATGCTTTGCCAAGTAAATCAGAAATGGTTCCTGCTTTGAGGAACATAGAATGATGACAGAAATAGCCTAAGAGACTCATAAAAAAATTATTCTACCAAATATATGAAAAATGTTCTAAGAATTCAGAGAAATGATTGAATATCTCTGGTGGTTTCAGGGTGGTTTTAAAAACCTACCATTTCTCAACTGTAGGTTTCTTTCCCATGCTTTTCTGTGGTTGACCACATTGTTCTCTTTACCTGGACTCCTTCACTATCCTCATACTTTATGGAATAACTCTATTTATAAGGAGTCAAATGTCTCCACCATCGTGTACTTTTTTTTTTGCCACTTCCTTTCTAAGTCTTTCTGTCAGAACTTATCACTTCTAGTGCTGTGTTTCCACAACACACTATTCATGAATTTACTATCAGTTCAGTTCAGTTCAATCGCTCAGTTGTGTCCGACTCTGCGACTCCATGAATCACAGCACTCCAAGCCTCTCTGTCCATCACCAACTCCCTGAGTCCACCCAAGCCCATGTCCATAGAGTCAGTGATGGCATCCAGCCATCTCATCTTTTGTTGTCCCCTTCTCCTCCTGCCCTCAATCTTTCCCAGCATCAGGGTCTTTTCCAATGAGTCAGCATGTTACACTTTAATAGGTTTAAGTGTTTCTCTTTCCACTAAACTGTTCCATTGATCAAAATCCACCACATAAGATTCTAAAAAGTACTTTTCATAACTAACAAATTAATGAATGGAATTCTGGAAATAAATATAACTTAGATTATTTGAGGCCAGTTAGAAATTCTGGATGCAAAATTCTAAGAAATTTTTGTTGCTGACTCTTCTAGACTCAACCAGTTATAAGAGTAGGTTAATTATTAAGACCAAGGAAGCTAATAGTTTGAACCTAATCTCCAGGGTAGCAGTTTGCTTAACTCTATTCCAACATCAGCTGTTTTCCAAACTCTAAATGGCCTTTTCATAGATGAACATAAAAATAACAATAGACTACAAGCATCAGTGAGAGTGTTCTGCCTAAAATCATTAGTACAATTTCAACAGGGTGTTACTAGTGGTCAATCTTTCATTTGCTAATCTGCATGTTAAGACCTCAAAGGCTCTGAGGGACATTTTAAAAGTATTGCCTCATGTACTGATTCTGTAGAGAAAAACAGACCCAGATATACGCAATGGTTTATTTACATAGTTTGACTACACAAATCATTATCCCTTCATGTATCTTGTCTCTATGAATTAAATGTATTACTACTCAAACATAACATTCATGAACTTGACCTTCATGATTTCTATATGTTTGACCACACTGAAAATCCACAGTATGATTTCACTTATGATTTATCACAAAATTGAACAGCATATTTATTCAGACTTCCAAAATATGTTGCATGTGTAATAATCTGTTATTAGACATCTTCCATGGCTTCCCTAGTTCTTCCTTTGGCTAAAATACAGCATACCTTTAATGATCAATAATCTGTCATTTCAGTAGTTCACTCAGAACACAAACTATGTTTGGCCCGATTAATTCCCCAAATTGAACACAAGGTAGAACAGAAGAGGTGTTAAATACTATAAAACTAATTACAGTAATTTATAATATGAAAGATATAGATAAGTAAACATACCATTATATGATAAAGATTATGATGGATTAACCACTTGTCGAGCTGTGTCAAAAAAAAAAAAAGCCTCACAGACAAAGAGATACTTCAGAGAAATTTTGAAGAAAAGGAAAGGGTCAGTTACACAAATTCTCACATAAGCTAGTTTTAAAAAATAACAGACTTAATTTAACTGATTTCTGGATTCAGACCAGCTTCAATTAGGGCCTGATTAATACTCAAAGATTACAGTACTATCCATCTCTTGGTTCCACTTCTTCTCAGTATGCTCCACAGATAGGACCTGACAGCTCCAGGCTCTCACAGCATAACTGTTTCAGGTCTCAGTTTTAGCCTCATATCTTCCCTCAAACCCAAACAGTAAGCCCAGGATTCCTAACTCAAGTCCTACTATCCACTCTAATTGCACAAGCATATCTAAATAAGTAAGACACCCTATGGCCATAGATCAGCCAAACTCCCAGAGAAAAGGCTTTTTATCTACTAATATTATGATTAGAGTGTGGCAAGGGAATGTTTCTTCAAAGAAACTTGGCTAAGAGTTTCCATTGAGGGAAAAACGTACACTGTTCCAACTGTTATACAGAACCACATGGTCTTATGTTTTTAGTATTAAAACCATTCACTGAGGGAAAAAATCAATTTCCTCATATAAGGAAGATAAAATCCATTAAGGGATTCTGAAAATATAGAAAAATAGGATACCATTAATATCAATGAATTCTATAGTCATAGCTTAAGAGTGTAAAAGTATCTTTGTCCCAGTTCCTAACCAGATGGTTAAATATGTCATTTCTCAGTGGTTATGCAAGTATAAATTTATGCCTAGATCCCATGCCTGCATGAAACAAAAAACAGGAACATGAAGTACCCACATGGATTTCACCCTGAAATAGAACTGAATCAGGCTAGGCGAATCTGAGACCCCTGGAGGAATTCTGTAAACAGTCTAAGATTAGCCACTTCCTCCTCCTACAATTAAATAAAATTTTCTCTTTAGTGGGAGGGAGAGAAAACTTCAATGTTGCCTTGGGGACACATTAGGCTTCTATGTGAGGCTTAGTTTCCATCTATTTTAGATGCTAAAGGATACAGAGTCAGGAACCTAGAGAGCAGAGGTTAAGGCCAGAGTCTGTTAGACTTCCATGAGTTAAGAACGGTTGTCTGGCTATGGGCCCAGCCTACTGTTATGAGGTCTGGACTAGAAAAAAAGAGGAAAGATAAAATGGGTCTCCTACAAATAGCAGGGTATCTATCATCCATACTGGCTAATACTATTAATTTATCATTAAAGGCTAACTGTTCTATCCATGGGTAGCAAGGAGACCAAACCAGTCAATCCTAACAGAAATCAACCCTGAATATTCACTGGAAGGACTGATGCTGAAGCTGAAGCTCCAGTACTTTGTCACCTGATGTGAAGAGCAGACTCATTAAAAAGCCCCTAATGCTCGGAAAGATTGGGCGCAGGAGGAGAAGAGGGTAACAAAGAATGAGATGGTTGGATGGCATTACCAAATCAATGGACATGAATTTGAGGAAACGTCAGGAGATAGTGAAGGACAGGGAAGCCTGGCATGTTGCAGTCCAGGGGTCACAAAGAGTTGGACATGACTTAGTGACTGAAGAACATTCATCCATTCTATCTATCCATGTTCCACCACCTGACAACAAGGATCTTCTCATCTAGCTAAGCAGGTCATTTCTTATCATTATCCTACCCCAAACTGGAAATGTATGTATCTACCTTTGAGAAATCTTCCTGTTGCACCTGATAGAAAAGTCAAATCAAATGAGTGATAACCAATAAGAAATTCACTGGCCCAATAACTGAAATACTTGGAAGGAAGGCTGACTTTGGACACAGTTTAGAGGCATAAACCTTATCATCAAAGAGTAGGAAAGGGATTCATTTCCCAAGAGAAATCCAGAGTATTCATACTGAAAGGAAGAGGAATGTATGCAGGAACAGCAAAAACAGGCATACACAGACACACAAGTGAATGCTTTTAAGACATCATATTCTGTGGTCAGTCTATGTCATTGCATCCCCTGAGAATAACGTCCTCCTTTCTTTTAAAAAAGTCTGTCCCAGATCTAAACATAAGACCAGAAACTATAAAACTCCTAGAGGAAAAATAGGGGAAACACTCTCCGACATAAATCAAAGCAGGATCCTCTATGACCCACCTTCCAGAATATTGGAAATAAAAGCAAAAATAAACAAATGGGACCCAGTTAAACTTAAAAGCTCCTGCACAACAAAGGAAACTAAAAGCAAAGTGAAAAGGCAGCCTTCAGAATGGGAGAAAATAATAGCAAACGAAGCAATGGACAAACAATTAATCTCAAAAATATACAAGCAACTCCTGTAGCTCAATTCCAGAAAAATAAACGACCCAATCAAAAAGTGGGCAAAAGAACTAAACAGACATTTCTCCAAAGAAGACATAAAAATGGCTAACAAACACATGAAAAGATGCTCAACATCACTCATTATCAGAGAAATGCAAATCAAAACCACAATGAGGTACCACTTTAAACCAGTCAGAATGGCTGCCATCCAAAAGTCTACAAGCAATAAATGCTGGAGAGGATGTTGAGAAAAGGGAACCCTCTTACACTGTTGGTGGGAATGCAAACTACTACAGCCACTATGGAGAACAGTGTGGAGATTCCTTAAAAAACTGGATATAGAACTGCCATATGACCCAGCAATCCCACTACTGGGCATACACACCGAGGAAACTAGAATTGAAAAGACACGTGTACCCCAACGTTCATTGCCGCATTGTTTACAATAGCCAGGACATGGAAGCAACCTAGATGTCCATCAACAGATGAATGGATAAGAAAGCTGTGGTACATATACACAATGGAATATTACTCAGCCATTAAAAAGAATACATTTGAATCAGTTCTACTGAGGTGGACGAAACTGGAGCCTATTATCCAGAGTGAAGTAAGCCAGAAGGAAAAACAACAATACAGTATACTAACACATATATATGGAATTTAGAAAGATGGTGATGATAACCCTGCATGGGTGGTATGATATGGGACAACGGCATTGAAACATGTAAATTACCAAATGTGAAATGAATCGCCAGCCCAGGTTTGATGCTTGATACAGGGTGCTCAGGGCAGGTGCACCAGGATGACCCAGAGAGATGGAATTGGGAGAGAGGTGGGAGGGGGGTTCTGGAAGGGGAACACATGTATACCCATGGCGGATTCATGTCAATGTATGGCAAAACCAACACAAATGTAAAGAAAAATAAATAAACAAAATTATTTGAAAAAATAAATAAATAAATAAATAAGTCTGTCCCACTTTAAAATGTCTTTCCTTTTCTACTCTCTTTGGGCCATATTGATCTATTCTTCTGAAAGTCCAGAACACATATCCTTGATCATTGATTTTTTCCTTTGACATACACTATAATCAAGTTACCTCATTTTTCCCTTCAGTAATCACTCTCAACTTTAAAACAGCTGTGTGTGCTACTGAGCATTACACTGCACATAAGATAAAAATCCCTTCCGCTTAGAAAATGGTGTAACACAGTGTGTCAGATTTCCAGGACAGCTTAGCTAAATTTAATTAATTCATCATGAGACTGAGGTACAATATTAAAGTTCTAATTTGACTTTCCAAAATGATCCTAAATTCCTTCCTGTTCTCTACCACCTGACCACTTATATTGGGAGGGGGAAGAACACTGCTACCACTTCTTACCTCACTGGACTTGGGAGGTGAGAGGGTGTGCTCATTCCCATCATTTTGATGGCCCCATATTCTGTGAGGCTGGAGTCATGCATGAGATACAGATGATCTACCAGGTAGGGCTGAGCAAGATGGCATGACGTGTAACTGCTGCTGCTGAGTCGCTTCAGTTGTGTCCAACTCTGTGCGACCCCACAGGTGGGCTCTGCCATCCCTGGGATTCTCCAGGCAAGAACACTGGAGTGGGTTGCCATTTCCTTCTCCAATGCATGAAAGTGAAAAGTGAAAGTGAAGTCACTCAGGCGTGTCCAACTTGTAACAACCCCATGGACTGCAGCTCACCAGGCTCCTCCATCTATGGGATTTTCCAGGCAAGAGTATTGGAGTGGGTGACATTGCCTTCTCCACATGAGGTATAGAGAATGCAGGAATTTGACATCTGTGGAGGATGAGTATCTACTGTGGATGAGGATCAAAACAGTGGCCAAGTCCAGATCTGGGAAGGGTATATATCAGAAACACTAGGGGAAGACTAACACAGATAAAGAGATATTATGACATAGAAGCACAGACTGTAAGTCCAGGAAGAGATTATTCTCCAGCTTAACTTTCAGTAAACTAAAGACTAAAATTAAACTGACATGGACACATCCACACAGTGACTATACTGCAAAACTCTCATGCAGACTCTCCTTTTTCTTATTTTTCTTCTCCTTCTTTGTAGCCATCTTTCAAGATCCTAATACTGATCATATTCAGGGTGAGACAAGGACAAGAGCCTAAGACTGAAAGGACAGCTTGAGCTAATTCTGGACATTCATGGATAAGAAAGAATGAGGCAAGGGATGCAGTGATGTCTAGAATGTCAAGAATAGAGTTGATACCAGCCCAGGCAGTACACACATACATATATTACACAGATATTACTGCTTGTGTCTCAAAGTACACTTACACACAGTACATTGTATATTGCCATATACACACACACACACACACACACACACACACACACACACGGCTACTCAGTGAGTGTTAATGTAATGAATGTCTTCTCTAATAGTCAACTAAAAGAAGATATCATGTTTTAATCTCCTTTTAATTAATTTCTATTCTTGTATTATATAATGTTTTACATTTGAGTAGTTCATACATTATATTGTTGATCCATAAATAAACAACTCATTCCCTGGAGATTCCAAAAACTCCACCTATTCTTTCTCTTCATTATTTCTCTGTGATGAAATAAATGGTAACTTTGTGGAGCTAACAGGATGCTACTTTCCAAAAACTATTTTATTTTTATTTTTCTAAAAACTCCTTTTTAAAGAATCCATATAATAAGGACATCAGATAAATTGAGAACAGCTTCATTTGACTTTCAAGACAAAGCCAGAAGAAAAAAATGACCAAGCTCTCTATGATTATTCTATAGCATTTCATTTGAAATTATGAAATATGTAGCATTTTGAATGTAGAAGTTAGTTAACTTCCAAAATTCACACTCTGGATTCTGCTACAGAACTGACCTCTTCTTTATGCCCTTCTGTTTCAAGACTTGTCTCCATTGTGGCCTTGGAAATGGAACGTGCATTCTGAAATTTGACTGGCTGGAGCCAAATATTCAGTGGAAAGGAAGGGAAAAAAAGCACTGAATTGTGCTCATCTCCCAAGGAATCAGATAAGAATTTTGGAGAAAATAATGGCAGAATAGATAAAGGGGGAAGATAATTTCTTCAGTGTTAATGGACAATAAAACAACAATGATGAGATCAAGATTCTTGTATTACTAGAAATGTTTAGATGAATATTCCCATATCTTTTGTCTTTTTGAAATTAGTAATAAATCACTCTCAAGGGAATGTGATCTAAAAGGCATGTAGCTGCAAGAATTAATTAGGGAACTCACAGTGATATAGGAATTTGTAGAATATTTTGTGTTTTTCAGATTCATTATCCTTAGCTATTATAGCAATTAATGAATGGTCCAGCAATTTTTCATTTGAGAAGCCACAGGGAGTAAATAAGTAGGCAAAACACTGAAAATGGTTAATGGGGAGACATCACATATTTATTAAACATGCATTTTAAGTCCCTTCTATGCACAAGGTATTTTTTCATACATTTTCTCAATCCCGTAGACAATTCTGTGAAATAGGTATTTCACTGAGAACAGGAAGAAAATTATTAAGTAACCTGTACAAGTTCTAAAATCTACTGTGTCTCTGAATCATAGTCAGAACTTTCTATGATGAAGCCCATGCCATGCCTCTTATTCATCATGAGCCCTGGGAATTAGAAGACACTTGAAGTTTTGACAGTGTAGGATACAGAACATTATGGACTGACCTCTGTATCCAATTATTTGTGTGATCTTAGACAAGCTATACATGCTGTCTTGGTCCCACTCTCATATTTTCACATAAGAGAAGATTACAGATCTATCTCTACCCATTGGCAAGTACAATTCAGTCAAGCTAATCCAGATAATGCATGAACATCACTAGTATCTCAGGTTCCCTATGTAACACATTATTCAACATTAAGAGAAGACATCCCATTTCTAAAAGCTAGATCACCTCAATTTATTTTAAATTTACTGAAGTATAGTTGATTATCAATATTATATGTTTCCGGTGTACAACATAATCATTCACAGTTCATATTATACTCCATTTACAGTTATTATAAAACACTGGCTAATATTCGCTGTACTGTACAAATATGCTTATAGCTTATTTATTTTATATATAGCAGTTTGTACCTCTTAATCCCCTACCATGTCCCTCCCTTTCTGCTCTCCCCACTGGTAACCACTAGTTTGTTCTCTATCTCCGTGAGTCTCTCCTTCTTTGTTATATTCATTAGTTTATGGGCTTCTCTGGTAGCTCAGATGGTAAAGAATCTACCTGCAATGTGGGAGACCTGGGTTCAATCCCAGGGTTGGGAAGATCCACTGGAGGAGGGTAAGGCAACCCACTTCAGTATTCTTGCCTGGAGAATCCCCATGGACAGAGGAGCCTGGCAGGCTACAGTCCATGGGGAGGCAAAGAGTCAGACACAACTGAGTGACTAAGCACATTAGTTTATGTTTTAGATTCCATAAACAGTATTTGTCTTTCTCTGTATGACTTATGTCACTAAGTATAATATTACTCTGCTGGTCCATCCATGTTGCAGAAGCTAGACGATCTCCTGCCTATTTTGACCTAGATTGCCTTCTGCCTACTTTGATCTAGAGTGGGAGCAAAAGACAAGTTTAATAACTAATGCAGAAAAAGCTCAAGTCCCCCTTTTCCAATCTCATTTTAAGTGAAGTATTATAAAATTCCCAACTTCTCCTGATGATATCCTGAGAAGAGAACACTGTTTAATGTCAGTGCAACTATGTAAATGCTAAAACCAACATGGCCTCCCTGAACCCAAGACATTTGACTCCACAAAAGCACTGAGCACCACTGTCATCATGGGGCTGTGTGTGTGCTTATGTTCGACTCTTTGCAACCCCACAGACTGTGATCCACCCGGCTCCTCTGTCCATGGGATTCTCCAGGTAAAAATACTAAAACGGTCCCATGCCCTCCTCCAGGGGATATTTCCAACCCAGGGATCTAAACCCAGGTGTCCCTGGGTAGGCAGATTCTTTACCATCTGAATCAGCAGGGAAGTTCAGATACTTACTAGTTACAGACTAACTACCAAGTATTGTGCTACATGCTTTTTTGGTATTATTTCACTTACTATTCTTAACTACTCTGTGAAATAGAAATTTTTTTATGGGCTTCAGCTTCCCTGGTGGCTCACCTGGTTAAGAATCTGCCTGCAATGCAGGAGACCTGGTTTCAATTCCTGGGTTGGGAGGATCCCCTGGAGAAAGGAACGGCTACTCACTCCAGTGTCCTGGCCTGGAGAATCCCATGGACTGTACACTCCAAGGAGACATAAAGAGCTGCTCATGACTGACAAACTTTCACGCTCATTCTTAACTATTCTGTGAAGTAGAGATTTTTTTTACACCCTTATATGAGGAAACAGAAACACACAGAGATTTACTGAAATTTTCTTAAGTCACATAACTAAGAAATATCAGAGCAACCTCTGGACTCTAGCCTGATTCTAGGGACTAAAGCAACTGCCTCTCTATTGCTTTATATGATGAATAACAATTTCACTTTATATAGGGTACCAGATTATCTGCTAAGTTCCATTTCTAGGTAGACAAGTCCCGTATCAAGAAGTTGTTGTTCAGTTTAAATGTATAGTTCAAAAAATTACAAAAATAAATGCTAGCAACTTTTGGATTTACTTACAAGAAGTAGAAAATAAAACTATTAAATATAATATTATCATTATGGTTTGTATTTTCTACTCATAAACTGAAGCAAGAACTTTCTGCACAGAATTTTCAGATAACATGAACAAGTATATTTGAGTTTTGAGAACTCAAATTACAGACCAAGAACAAGCAAAAACAAAGAACACAGCACAAAGAAAAGCAAAGAACAAGCAAAAAGTTCAAATTTCAGAATGTGGAAGGTACAAATATGGGAAACAAGAGAGTAGAGTTCATTGGTCATCTAAGAACAGGCAAAATGCCACTATCAATAATAGCATCCACCACAGCTGACTCAAGAGATAAGCAATGGTTTCTCCAATGCCCTTGGTTTAGATGAAAAGTACCCGAGTCAGGCAGCACCATGAGTTTTGAAAAGGAACAAGAGTAAGGGTGAGAACATAGCCACAGGAACATGGGAGATCAAAAGCCAATGATGAGTTTCTCCAGCATGCAAATTTATATTAAGCAATAAATATTCCAAATTTATGATGACTTGCAGGACTTTGTAGACCCTCAAACAAAGACCCTTATTATTTTTTAACCAAATGCTTATGAAAATAATCAAAGAATCTTTGAAAAGAGGTCCAAGTCCCTTGTTTTTCAAACGAGGAAACAAGTCCAGAGTGGCCTTCTCTTGATGAATCTGTGCATTGCCTACTCTCAGGCAATGGGTCCTGTGTGGGGTTCATTCCACACCAGTGCAAGGGGTTCAACAGTGATTTAATCAGAAAGCACAGTTTTGGGTGGGAGAGGTAGCACTTTTTCTGTTTACTTTTTACTTCTTATACTTTTTCTGTTTACTGAGTGATTTTCTGTGTAGTTCCAGAGTTGGAGGAGAGGGAGAGTTTGGGCATAAAAGCAAAAGTAGCATGTGTTTGGAGTTGACAGCAGCTATGTCTCACTTTTCATGCTTAAATATCAGTATGTTCTATGATTATTTTCCTGAAAACTTAGCTTAGAGTCTATTTATCAACTTGATTCAATGATTCTATGAGATACAAAATATCTTCTTAACAAATCTCTGTGTTTCAACAGACCCTGATACATTAAAATATTCTCTCTCCATTGTATAATTAGCTTCCTGTTGATTTCCATACTTTTACTATTGTTACAGTTTTTAATACACGGGCCTTTCTCTTCTCTCTTATTGTTAGCTTTTTGATGCCCACAGACATTTTGATGCCTACAGCCATCATTTATCCTTTCTTTCCTTTCTGATAACTCCAACCTTTAAATAGATCGGGCACGTTTGTTGGGTGCCCCTTTGTCTTCCCTGAATTATCCTCTTTCTTGAAAGGTTGTAAAACTATTTCTTCTTCTGAGAAAGTAAAACATAATGAAGCTCATAAAAGTGCCAGTTGCAGTTTTACCTGGATATAGTAAATGGCCATGGATGTGTGCATACTGGCTATTTCTATATATGGAAGAGTTTTCTTGGAAATAATGTTAGGTATTTGGAAGGCTGGGGAGAACAATGACTGCAAAAATAGTGCTAAAGATGGCTATCCTGAACAAGTGTCTTGAGTATCTAATGTTTTCATGTGGGCCTCTATGCTAGGGCCCCAGCATGAAGATGAGATTGAAACAGAGGGCTGTGAAAATGCTGTGAGAGTCAAATGGAGACTTAAAAATTCTCAACTATTAAGAAACCTATATTTAGCCAAGAACTCTGGCACAATTTAGCTCCCTCTATGTCTATTTTCATGTAAGCTTTTTCTCATTTTTCTTAAGTATATGAAAACAATTCTACTCCTGACATGCATTCATATATAACTCCTTTTTATCACTGTAAAAGTAATAAATGGTTAATCAAGGAAGTTTGGAAAGCATACAACCAAAAAAGGTAAATTTTATTGGGATCCTAACCCTCAGGACTAACAGATTTTATTATTTTGGTATGTTTTCCTTGTATTTTTTGCTCAAATCTCATGTAATTTAAATATCTACACAAAACTTGTATAAAACATTTGCATATAATTTTATCACCTCATTTAATGTT
This sequence comes from Antilocapra americana, assembly GCA_007570785.1. Lineage (NCBI taxonomy): Eukaryota > Metazoa > Chordata > Mammalia > Artiodactyla > Antilocapridae > Antilocapra > Antilocapra americana. The sequence goes on along the minus strand of ML663010.1, from coordinate 1,591,363 downwards.
ATGCCTTGAGCATTGTCCATTACCAACAGCATTTTCTTCTTTACTTATTTCATGAGTCTCTAACATTCCTTCTTGGGAGATACGTTATAGTTTAATTGTTTAACAAATTCAACACTGTTGGGACTCTTAGTTCTCATTATCTCTACCAAAAGCAACACTGCAATGAGGGGTTTTGCTCCCTTATTTGTGTATGTCCCTGATTTTATCTGAAGCAAATTCTTAAAAGTTTCATTTCTGAATCAAAGCTATATATGATTTGAAATCGATCTGAAAAATAATGTCAAATTTCTTTCCAGAATAGTTTACTCCTGGACCTCTATCCTCCTGCTTATATCTCTAAAAATAGTGATTTTCAATTTTGTTTCTACCTTTACACATGCAAATACACCCATATATGCAGATTTAATTAATTCACAGTGTACATCTGTACCCCACTACTTTATCTCCTGCTTTAAAAAAGAAAAATAGAGCACTGGAGTTAAAATGAGATTGATTAACTTAAGAAACTCTTGAATCTATTGTAAAGAGATGATACTTGCAAGCTGCAGTACCTACGTACATTTTCTGTAATTGGTCATAAATTATTAGGTAGCATGTGTGACTCCATATCTCAGATATGAACACACCCATTACTTCAGAGAGAACTTCCTGTCAATTGCTTCCCAAAAAGAGTTCTATGAATAAAGATTAAGGCTATGTATCATTATGTCAACCTGAGAACATTATCATAAACATTTCACTACAAGTATTAATTAGAAAGAATAAAATAAAATGCTGGGTAAGCCAAAATATTGAGATTTATTCCAAAAAATTGAAGCAAATTTTTTTTCATCTGGTATCAGAAAGACAAGACACCAGAAATCATTTGAGGAGAGAGATTTATATATCAGCAACTATCTTTATCTCTATTCATTTTAGTTTATTCCACCAATTATTATACACTAATGCAATGGCCACATAAGCACTCCTTCTATGTTATCAGAAAGGCCACTCTAAAAAAAAAAACTTTTATTTTGTACTGGGGTATAGCCAATTAACAAACGTTCTGTGAGAGTTTCAGGTGAACAGCGAAGGGACTCAGCCATACATATGCATATATCCAAACCCCTCTCCCATCCAGAATGCCACATAACACTGAACAGAGTAAGCTGTGCTGTACTTAATTGATTATCCATTTTAAATATAGCAGTGTGTACATGCCCATCCCAAAGTCCCTAAATATCCCTTCCCCCTATCCTTCGCTACCCCAAACCCTGGCAACCATAAGCTCTTTTTCCGTTTCAAAGTCTGAGTCTGTTTCTGTTTTGTAAGTAAGTTCATTTGTATCACTCCTTTTGTGAATTAAGTCAGACAGAGAAGGGGAAATATCATGTCATCCCTTATATGTGGAATCTAGAAAGGCCAATTTTTAAATCATTATTTTGAATTATAATAGATATACTCAATTCCTAGTAGAATATTTTCAGCAAGCATTTAACAAAATGATGGTTGTTGGGGTTATTTCATTTTACATCACATTAGCATTAAGTTTTCATTTTACCAGGGCAGCCAAAGTACACATATTATATGAACCTAGATTGCTCTTCTTGAGACAGAATGAGCTGAAGGTCCCTAGGCAGAGCCATTAGGAGATCAGAGTTATATTAAAACATTACACAAAGGAAGTGACAATTTCTATCAGTTGATCCATCTTTGTAAAGTCATATTAGGAACAAGTAATGCAGGTCCTTCGGTTCACAGAGCTCTCTGTTGGTCCCTCTTGAGGGAAGAGAAGTACAACATGTCTCTTATCTTGTAGAAGTTTATTCTCTATTTGACAAAATTACATTGAAAGGTACACCCATTTAAATGCAAGATTAAATGCAAAAAGTGAACACTTACATTGAAATCATTGTCATAGAAATGGGTATAATGAACCTCCAATATAGAGAAAATGAAATATTCTATATAAAAGATGAGAAGAAGGACTTTTTAGAAGGATGTGAATCTGAATTTACCTGAGGGTGATGTGTAGGTCTAAGAAAAATAGGAAGACACTTTGGCAAGTTTATAAATGGATCAACAGCCATTAAACAAAAGCTGCTGACAAAAGAGTTCTAGTTGATTGCAAATTGTTATGATCAGAAATTATCTGGAAAAAAATGCCATAACATAGTGATCACTGAAAGGGGCCTTTGCCAATAAACCTCTCTTTGCCATTGACAAAAACACTGGTTCTCAACCTTTGGTGTATAGAGTCGTAATATGAGAAGGTTCTAAAATCTAGATTTCTGTATTATAATCACAGAGTGTACATGTAATGGGTCTGGGATGGGATCCAAGAATATTCACGTATTACAAGATTCTAATGCGAGTGTTCTGTGGGCTACACTTTGGCTTTAAGAACTACCTCTCTAAAAGCACTGTCCTCCCAGTTCATAGTTCCTGCCCTGAATGAACTGGCAGGATGAGACAGTAACCTGTTTCAATCATACATATGGATTTTTTCATAACCAGATTTAGAGAGCACAATTTAGAGCAGACATTGGGCCTTCCAAGTACATTTCTCACAGAGACTGGCAGAGATTTGGACACAGAGCAGACATTTAATAAAAACGAACAGTTGGTGATGTTTTTAAACTATAATTAGTCATGTGGCAGCTGGTTACAGTTCTAAGCATCTCAAAAAAGTTAGTACTTCTAATTACTTCTAACTGAACAAAACTCTTTTTGTAGAGTGGCCTGTCTTCTACTTTTTTATCAGAGATAGTCTTCTGGGCTGACATTAGGTGGATGCTCATCCTTATACCCCAAGGTTGGAGAACACAGAGCCTATTTTTGAATTCCCTTGAATATCCTTAGTAGTCATGCTCTTAATTTTTTGAGACAAAAAATAATCATTGAAAAGCCCATTTGATAAAAGCCCAAACCATCCATGATGATAAAAATATTGTTTTTATGCTTAGCACAACTAGAATTTCAGCAGAGTGGTCAGTCACTTCTGGGTTTCAGAACACTTCTGAAAAAATAACGGTAAAATTCTCTAAAAAACACAGTGACTGAATGTGTATGTACATGTGTGCCTGTGTATGTGATTATGTGGTTTGATGGGGATACTGTGTAATATTTATCATGGGTTTGTGTTCACTCCTCTGATTATTACTGAATGATGCAATGCTCTTTTGAAAATACAGCATGTTTTTGAGATCATATGAGATCTTAAAATCTGTTTTCTAAGGAAAGCACAATAATTAATTGTTCTATGACACAGTTATACTTCAGTGGAATAGATTTATTTTCACTTGGTATCAAGGAGATATGATACTAAGAAATCTTTGAGCGAAGATAACTACTTTAGTGTGAAATGGAATAGATGAGAAATCATGAGATCCAGCTTCTCATCTTCATCTTGGTATTAAGTAGCAGTATGACTGAATAAATCATTTCAAGTTAATCCTCAGCTACAAACAAAAGAAAGCAGAAAGGATGTTATTTGCCTCAAAATGTTACTGTAAATGCATACAAAACCAGCACCTTGCTAAGCCATCTCAATTTTTTAAAAATAAAATTAGAGATGGAAGCAAGTCTCTTATGTAAATAACTCAAAGGCAATTTTTTAAAGTATAGCAATCATGTCAGCTTCTAGTATTCAATGATAGTTGGTCAAAAGTTAAGATTAGTTTACCGGAAATCATTAGAATTGAATAAGGTTCCTAATTGAGACAGGAAAAAAATGATTTAAAATGACTAATACTATTAAAAGATTGTGTGCGTCACCAAATATATAGAACGCATTTGAAATGAACACACTAATTATTTAAAATCAGCATGTTAACAGTTAATTTCTGTAGGCCAAGTAGTCATTCCTAGCCTAACAAGTTACTTGTCATATTTTTTTCTTGCAAAGATACCAGCTCAACCATTCTTAACTGAAAAACTATATTTTAAATATGACAGGTGATTACAATATTATTGAATCTCTCCATTCTTCTGAACAGTACTGGAAGAATAAAATGAGATTATAAGTGTCTGGAAAGCAATTAACATAGTAAATATTGCTGTTTTTCATATTTTTAATTACAATCATAGCAGCAATAGTGATACTTATATTTGTAGTAGCATAGTGGCAATAACATGTGGAATTAGAAAAAGCCTGGATTTAAGTCCTTGGTTTGCCACTTACTAAAATTTCACTGCTAGATATGCAGTTTCTTTATTTGTAAAATGGGAATAATAAAATTATTTCATCTACAGAGTGGTTGTAAAATTCAAACATAAAAGAGCTCTGAAAATTATGAAGTTCATTGCATATGCTGACACTCACTGTTATAACTTACATATAAATATACACTTTATCTTTACCTATTTTTATATTACTGGCTTTACCAAGCTTAATGATATGTATTGGAAACATTCAATGTCTGCTTTTATTAAGCTTTTTTATAATTATCAGTGGCCTTCAAGATCAACTAATCTATTCTAGATATTGTATAGATTAGGAAAATCATCCAGAAAAGATGTTAAAACCTTGTCTAAGGTGGCATAATTTGAGGTGACTTAGTGGGACCCTATCCTGATTTTTTATTAGAGTCCCCATTATTTCATTAGTTACATAATGTATTCTTTAAATGTTCAAATCAAATCTTGCAGGATATTGGAAATGTTCTATGTAAAAGTGTTTTAGGTCTAATAAACATGCACAGTTCTAGATTAAATAAAATTAACAAAACTCTTCAAAGTTGAATCACATACATTCTTGAATAAATTAGACTGCATTGTATGAAACTCTAGAAAAAAGTTTTACTATTTATTGTGGTCAAAATCTTTCAACCATTGAAATGTATTTTATGCTACTGGCCTTTAAGTGAATTATAGACCACACTGATCAAAATGTTACTTTATCACGTTGGAAGTTACATGACTACCAGTGGGACATACCAGTTTTGGTAAGGAATAATAGGTGAACAAAATGATCTTCAACTCTTCAGAATTAGCACTGTATACTAACCACCACTGTGAAGCATTTGTATCAGTATTTATGTGAGTTATATATGAAATGTTTCAATATGCAGCCCATTGGTACAAATGGATGTTTACTGGTTTGCTTTCACATAATTGGGATAACTGACACAACTTTTTTTCAATAATATGTGATTTTATGTTAAGAGATTATTATCTAATTGTACTGAGGTACTTAAATTCTAAAGGAATGTCATGTCTACATCATGCAGCAACAGGTTAATTTGAAACGAGAAAAACAGTTCATGAAAAATAGAAATAGGAAGAGTCCCTGAGGAGCTGGCAAAAAAAGCAAACATTCAGAAGCATCAAGGATATAGAAAACAGATATAAAGACAGAGCAGTAAGTCAATCTAATCGAGAACTAGACATCCACACAGGCAGACACTATGGACAAGGGGAGAAGACATCCTTTAAAATCGCATCCAGGTTTGCTACAGTCTGCAGTAGTCATGTCTTCTTTCTGCTATATTATAATAACCACAACATGAACAAATGACCTGCTTCCTTAATTGCAGGTCTCTATCAAGTAGAGCCAATCACCAAAAAGTCACAATAATCAAAGACACAATTAGGTTTAAATAAGTTTTTATAACCTATAGATGCATAACAGATTGTTACAGAAAATTAAAGATGTGTAGATTGTATAAACATCTAAAATCAGTGGCAACCACTCTTTGTATTCATGTACATATAATTTGTTCCTTATTGTTCATGTTGGCACATATGTCGAAAGTGAACCACTGTTCTCACAGCAGGAAATGATCCATTACTCCATGACACATTTCTTAAGGGGTAGGAAATATCTGTTGATTGACTAGTAGTGTGATATGGAAATAATATTACCTAACTCTCCATATGGCTAAACATGAAAAATTAAATATGTAAACACATAAATTCGTGTGTGTATAGTGTAGCAGTGTAATGTTAGTCGCTCAGACATGTCCGACTCTTTGCGACCCCCATGGACTGTGACCCACCAGGCTCCTCTGTCCGTGGGGATTCTCCAGGTTAAGAATACTGGAGTAGACTGCCATCCCCTTCTCCAGAGTGTGTGTGCGTGTGTGTGTGTGTGTATGTATTTATATATAGATTACATTAGTATCTTATAAAAAACATCATATGTTTTTATATAAATATAAACATTGTAGGTATAAAAGAAAGCACTGCTTGAATACACAGGAAATTATACATCTGTGCTTGTCATTAACACCACAGTAAGGATGATGACCAAGATGACCATAATGATGAAATGCTCACCGGCTCACAAATCATTTAAAGTACATTCTGGAGTTCAGACAGAAAATTTATATTCTCATTACTGATTACTAATTAAATCCATTTCTGGAACACAACAAAGCATGTCATCCCATGTGACTTTTTTTAAACATAATGTCCAACTTGTGTAAGAAGGAAAAAACACTAAACTTACAGACAGAAAACAATTCAGTTGCTCAGTCATGTCCGACTCTTTGCGACCCCATGAATCGCAGCACACCAGGCCTCCCTGTCTATCACAGCTCTCGGAGTCTACCCAAACCCATGTTCATCGAGTAAGTGATGCCATCCAGCCGTCTCATCCTCTGTTGTCCCCTTCTCCTCCTGCCCCCAACCTCTCCCAGCATTAGGGTCTTTTCCAATGAGTCAACTCTTCACATGAGGTGGCCAAACTATTGGAGTTTCAGCTTCAACATCAGTCCTTCCAATGAACAACCAGGACTGATCTCCTTTAGGATAGACTGGTTGGATCATCTTGCAGTCCAAGGGACTCCCAAGAGTCTTCTCTAACATCACAATTCAAAACCATCAATTCTTCGGTGCTCAGCTTTCTTTATAGTCCAACTCTCACATCCATACATGACTACTGGAAAAACCATAGCCTTGGCTATACAGACCTTTGTTGACAAAGTAATGTCTCTGCTTTTCAATGTGCTATCTAGCTTGGTCATAACTTTCCTTCCAAGGAATAAGCGTCTTTTAATTTCATGGCTGCAATCACCATCTGCAGTGATTCTGGGGCCCCAAAAAATAAAGTCCAACACTGTTTCCACTGTTTCCCCATCTACTTGCCATGAATTGAAGGGACCATATGCCATGGCCTTAGTTTTCTGAATATTGAGCTTTAAGCCAATTTTTTCACTCTCCTCTTTCACTTTCATCAAGAGGATTTTTAGTTCCTCTTCACTTTCTGCCATAAGGATGGTGTTATCTGCATATCTGAGGTTATTGATATTTCTCCCAGCAATCTTGATTCCAGCTTGTGCTTCTTCCAGCCCAGCATTTCTCATGATGTACTCTGCATAGAAGTTAAATAAGCAGGGTTACAATATACAGCCTTGATATACTCCTTTCCTTGGAACCAGTCTGTTGTTCCATGTCCAGTTCTAACTGTTGCTTCTTGACCTGCATGCAGGTTTCTCAAGAGACAGGTCAGATGGTCTGGTATTCCCATCTCTTTCAGAAATTTCCACAGTTTATTGTGATCCACACAGTCAAAGGCTTTGGCATAGTCAATAAAGCAGAAATAGATGTTTTTCTGGAACGCTCTTGCTTTTTCTATGATCCAGCGGATGGTGGCAATTTGATCCCTGGTTCCTCTGCCTTTTCTAAAACCAGCTTGAACATCTGGAAGTTCAAGGTTCACGTATTTCTGAAGCCTGGCTTTGAGAATTTTGAGCATTAATTTACTAGCGTGTGAGATGGGTGCAATTGTATGGTAGTCTGACCATTCTTTGGCTTTGCCTTTCTTTGGGATTGGAGTGAAAACTGACATTTTCCAGTCCTGTGGCCACTGCTGAGTTTTCCAAATTTGCTTGCATATTGATTGCAGCACTTTCATAGCATCATCTTTTAGGATTTGAAATAGTTCAACTGGAATTCCATCACCTCCACTAGCTTTGTTCGTAGTGATGCTTTGTAACGCCCACTTGACTTCACATTCCAGGATGTCTGTCTCTAGGTGAGTGATCACACCATCATTATTATTTGGTTCGTGAACATCTATTTTGTACAATCCTGTGTATTCTTGCCACCTCTTCTTAATATCTTCTGCTTCTGTTAGGTCCATGCCATTTCTGTCATTTATCGAGCTCATCTTTGCATTAAATGTTCCCTTGGTATCTCTAATTTTCTTGAAGAGATCTCTAGTCTTTCCTATTCTGTTGTTTTCCTCTATTTCTTTGCATTGATTGCTGAGATAAGGCTTTCGTATCTCTCCTTGCTATTCTTTGGAACCCTGCATTCTGATGGGAATATCTTTTCTTTTCTCTGTTGCTCTTTGCTTCTCTTCTTTTCACAGCTATTTGTAAGGCCTATTCAGACAGCCATTTTGATTCTTTGCATTTCTTTTCCATGGGGATGGTCCTGATCCCTGTCTCCTGTACAATGACACGAACCAACCTCCATCCATAGTTTTTCAGGCACTCTGTCTATCAGATCTAGTCCCTTAAATTTATTTATCACTTCTACTGTATAATCATAAGGGGAAAGAACTCTTAAACTTCCCTGTTTCTGCCACCTCCCCAAAACACACACATACATGCTTTCTCTCTTATTATATGTATAAGACTTTTGTCCAATTAAATTACTTCTCTGAAATCTGGATTCTCCTAGTGAACAGTTTAAGATAAACAAACTCTACCTAATAGAGTCTTCTGAGAACTATTTAAATTCTCAAGGTATTTGTTATCTTCAAGGTATTAAAAAAAAGTTAAAAATATAAATAGTGCTTTTGCAAACAATGGAATGTATTTCTTTTCAGACAGATCCACAAAATCTTCTTCAGCATTACTGGTTGGGGCATAAACTTGGATTACTGTGATGGTGAATGGTTTGCCTTAGAAACAAACAGAGATGATTCTGTCGTTTTTGAGATTGCATCCAAGTACGCATTTCAGACTTCTTTGTTGACTATGATGCCTACTCCTTTTCTTCTAAGGGATTCTTGGTCACAATAGTAGATCCAACGGCCATCTGAGTTAAATTCACCCATCCCAATCCATTTTAGTTTGCTGATTCCTAAAATGTTGACATTCACTCTTGCCATCTCCTGTTTGACCACTTCTAATTTGCCTTGATTCAAGAACCTAACATTCCAGGTTCCTATGTAATATTGCTCTTTACAGCATCAGACTTTACTTCCATCACCAGCCACGTTGACAGCCGGGTGTTGTTTTTGCTTTGGCTCAGTCTCTTCATTCTTTTTGGAGTATTCTTGCCTGGAAAATCACATGGACGGAGGAACCTGGTAAGCTACAGTCCATGGGGATGCAAAGAGTCGGACACGACTGAGTGACTTCACTTTCACTTTTGCCATTCCCTTCTCCAGTGGACCATGTTTTATCTGATGTTTGCCTTTGACTGTGTGGCTCACAACAAACTGTGGAAAATTCTTAAAGAGATGGGAATACCAGGCCACCTTACCTGTCTCTTGAGAAACCTGTAAGCAGATTAGGAAACAACAGTTAGAACAGGACATGGAACAACAGACTGGTTCCAAATAGGGAAAGGAGTAGGTCAAGGCTGTATATTGTCACCCTGCTTATTTAACTTCTATGAAGAGTACATCATGAGAAACTCTGGGCTGGATGAAGCAAAAACTGGAATCAAGATTATCAGGAGAAATACCAATAACCTCAGATATGCAAATGAAACCACACTTATGCCAGAAAGGGAAGAAGAACTAAAGAGCCTCTTGATGAAAATGAAAAAGGAAAGTGAAGAAGTTGGCTTAAAATTCAACATAAGAAAACTAAGTTCATCACATCTGGTCCCATCACTTCATGGCAAATAGATGGGGAAACAGTGGAAACAGTGACAGACTTTATTTTGGGGGGCTCCAAAATCATTGCTGATGGTGTTGCAGCCATGAAATTAAAAGACGCTTGTTCCTTGGAAGAAAAGTTATGACCATCCTACACAACATATTAAAAAGCAGAGACATTACTTTGCCAACACAGGTCTATCTAGTCAAAGCTATGGTTCTTCCAGTAGTCACGTACAGATGTGAGAGTTGGACTATAAAGAAAGCTGAGTGCTGAAGAATTGATGCTTTTGAACTGTGGTGTTAGAGAAGACTCTTCAAAGTCCCTTGGATGCAGCAAGGAAATTCAACTAGTTAATCCTAATATAAATCAGTCCTGGTTGTTCATTGGAAGGACTGATGTTGAAGCTGAAACTCCAATTCTTTGGCCACCTGATGAGAAGAACCGACTCATTTGAAAAGACCCTGATGCTTGGAAATATTGAAGGCGGGAGGAGAAGGGGACGACAGAGGATGAGACGGCTGGATGGCATCACCAACTCAATGGACATGAGTTTGAGAAAAATCCGGGAGTTGGTGATGGACAGGGAGGCCTGGTGTGCTGCAGTCCATGGGGTCACAAAGAGTCAGACACGACTGAGCAACTGAACTATCTGAACTGACTGACTGACAAAATCTTCTAGGAACTATCATTCATCTCATACTTTATTTTCCCATACTAGGAGTATGTGCATATGCATACTGAAAACACACTGCTAGGCTTCCCTGCTGGCTCAGGGGTAAAGTATCCACCTCCCAATGCAGTAGACTCAGGTTCAGTCCCTGGTCCAGGAAGATCACACACGCTGTGGAGCAACTAAGCCCATGTGCCACAACTATTGAGCCTGTGCTTTAGAGCCCAGGAACTGCAACTACTGAGCCCATGTTCCAGAACTCCTGAAGTTTGTGTGCCTGGAGCACATGCTCTGCAAGGAGAGAAGCCACAGTGAGAAACCCACAACATAACTAGAGAGAATCCTCCTCTCACCTCAACCAGATCCAGCACAGCCAAAAATAAATAAATAAAATTACCAAAAAAAAATGCACACTGTCATACCACTGAGACTAAAAGGTCACAGTTCTTCTCTACTTCTATCATCACCTTATTTTTATTTTCATATAGACATCTAAGCATTAACTCTTATGAATATTCAATCAATATATATTGAATGAAAGGATACAACTTGACTCTATCAGAAATAAGACAAAAAGATTTAGCATACAAAACAGATTCTAGAATGCCCAATGCTCCATAAAAATTTCAAATAGAAAACAAATTCCAGGTACTGGTTATTATCAGGCAACAAATTGTGTAATAATTTCTACATATTTTGGCTGTTAAAATATATGTATAATTTGATTTCAGTAAATACTACCTATAACATGAAATTCATTAAAGATAAACTATACTTTGGAAAATGCAGCAGTGGCCACAGGATTGTAAAAGGTCAGTTTTCACTCCAATCCCAAAGAAAGGCAATGCCAAAGAATGTTCAAACTACCACACAATTGCACTCATTTCACATGCTAGCAGAGTAATGCTCACAAGTCTTCAAGCTAGGCTTCAACACTATGTAAACCGAGAACTTCCAGATGTACAAGCTGGATTTAGAAAAGGCAGAGGAACCAGTAATCAAATTGCCAACATACATTGGATCATATAAAAAAGCAAGAGAATTCCAGAAAAACATCTGCTTCTGCTTCATTGACTATGCTAAAGCCTTCGACTGTGTGGATCACAAAAAAACTGGAAAATTCTGAAAGAGATGGGAATACCAGACCACCTTGTCTGCTTCCTGCAGAACCTGTATGCCGGGCAAGATGCAACATGGACTTGGACATGAGCTGGACATGGAACAACAGTTGGTTCAAAATTAGGCAGAGTATTTCAAGGCTATATATGTTACCCTACTTATTTAACTTAGATATGGAGTATATCACATAAAATGCCTGGCAGGATGAAGCACAAGCTGGAATCAAGATTGCCAGAAGAAATATAACCTCAAATATGCAGATGACACCACCCTAATGACATAAAGGGAAGAGAAACCAAAGAGCTTCTTGATGAAGGTGAAAGAAGAGAGTGAAAAAGTTGGTTTAAAACTCAACATTCAAAAAAACTCAGATCATGGCATCTGGTCCCATCACTTCATGGCAGATAGATGGGGAAACACTGACAGTCTTTATGTTCTTGGGTTCCAAAATAAGTGTAGATGATGACTGCAGCCATGAAATTAAAAAAAACATTGCTCTCTGGAAGAAAAGCTATGACCAACCCAGACAACATATTAAAAAGCAGAGACATTACTTTGTCAACAAAGGTCCATATAGTCAAAGCTATGGTTTTTCCAGTAGTCATGCTTGAATGTGAGAGTTGGACCTTAAAGAAGGCTGAGCATCAAAGAATTGATGCTTCTGAAATGTAGTGCTGGAGAAGACCCTTGAGAGTCCCTTGGACAGCAGTGAGAACAATCCAGTCAATCCTAAAGGAAATCAACCTTGAATATTCTTTGAAAGGACTGATGCTGAAACTGAAGCTCCAATACTTTGGCCACCTTATGGGAAAAGCCAACCCATTAGAAAAGACCCTGACACTGGGAAAGATCAAAGGCAAGAGGAGAAGGGGACGACAGAGGATGAGATGGTTGCATGGGATCACCAGCTCAGTGGGGATGAGTTTGAGCAAGCTCTGGGGGATGGTGAAGGGCAGGAAAGCCTAGCAAGCTGCAGTCCATGGGGTGGCAAAGAGTCAGACATGACTGAGCAACCAAACAACAAATATGACTGTCAATATGCAAGAGGCTTGTTAAGGAGAACCTGGAAGCAAGATCAGTTATAAGTCTACACAGGTGCATGCACTAGGGGGAATGAAGAGGGCCAATCTTTCAGTCCCTTAGATATGCAGGCAGGGAAGAACCTTTTACTGCCAGGCACCCTATTAAGTGCTAGGGCTACAGTGGTTGTCAAAGAGGTAGAGAAAACAAATATTATTAATAAACTAATATGCATAAAACTAAACACAAACTTTATACTGCAATATATGCTAAGCAGTTATTGACTAAAAGGGAAAAAAGGATATAAGAAGGAGGAGGAGTTTTTAGGAAGTTTTGCTTAGTTGTTTTGAATTTGAGGCACTGCAGGATATCAATGAGGAAGTGTCTTTCAGGCTCTGGGTTTACACTTAAGCTATAGATGTACAGCTCAACTGGATGAAGACAACTGTTCAATACATCCAAATAGATATGTTATGACAGAGATGAAATAAGATAAAATTCATTGCAAAGAAAATGACTGAACTGGCAAATGCTTTGTTTATAAATTTTCTTTTCCTGTCCAAGTTTCCTATATAAAGCTGCATTTACTTATAAAAAACTGATTTTCCCACTTTATGAAATTGTAGGTTCAATGCTCAAGAAGATTCTCAATTTAAGAAAAAACAATAACACAGGGACCTCTTTCTTAGAACAGAAAGAAAATTTACAAAAGATTGTTATAGTTCCTGACTGTAGAACTGCCTATAGTATAATAAAACAAGCCACAGAAGACAAAGAATCTATGAACAAAAAAATCAGCGATTGGTTGGGAGTCACATAAAGCTTCTTTTTAAACATCTCAAAATAAATAAATGTGCCAAATTCTCTTGAAATAATCCTTTGGTTACAAAATGGAATTTATTATTTCTGCAAATATTTTTCATTGTACAAAGATTAATGTCCTGGAACAACCAGAGTGATGAAGGCTTTGCTTAACTTTTACATTCATATTACACTGTCATTTTAATGAGTAAAGATAAAAAACTTAGCCATAATAGTTTTCCTTTAGAATAACATTTAAGTATTATTTATTATACAATTTTTTTTCTACAAAGAACAGTTTATTATTGACATCTCACAGCTGTTCATTCAAATGAAACCCTCAGAAATTTTTGATGAATGCAAATTATCAGTGTCTAGCATTATTTACTCAAAATTGCAGAGCAAGAAGGAAAACTGAGATTCTGGATAAGTAATACCCAAAGGTATCAAAAAAGAAATTCTTCACATTAAATTCTATTAACACTGTCAGCTCACACATAATCCAAGTAAAATAACAAAACCAAAAGGAATACTATCTTGTTCTTAAAGAGAGGCAAAGCATATATTGTCCTTGATATAATTACGTAAAAGGAAACAGAAATAATAAAAAAGAGGAATGAAAGATGGCAGTAAACTTCAAACTTTTTTTTTAAGTTTATGGATAAATCCCCTGATTTCATCAGTCATCCCAAACAAAACTAAGCCATGATAGACTTGAGTGTTCAAACAAACAAAATCTACTTCACCATTAACATTTTTTTAGTTCACTGAATTTGTTTTCTGACATTTTACTCTATTGGCAAACCCTCTATTCTTTTCTATAAAAAGTATTTATATATTTCAGGAGAAAATATCTCAAGAAACTAAAATTTACATCAGTTACACCGCTGCAAAGTAAATGACATCAAGATTTACTTTTTACACATCTGGCATTTAAAAAGTACAGATGTAAGTTAAGATACTCAAAAATATCAATCTAAAGTTTAGCTTACCAACAAGGACAGAATTGGAGTGCTGAAGTTCCCATTGACTAGAATCACCAGAAAGTTCAGTCAAGCAGGTTAAAGTAAAATCTGAGCTGGAAGCATGCTCATGTCTGAATCCTTCAGGAGAAAGATTATCCAATTCAAACTTCACAGTTGACATTGCAAAATTCTTATACAGCTATATAAATCAAAGTTTAAACTTTGATTCAGATACTTCAAACTACTTAATTTTTAAAAATCACAGGAGTGGGAAAATCACTGTTTTATAATCAGCAACAACCCCAGGCTTTCTAGTAATTGTTCTCACTTGGAAATCTAAAAGAGATAAAACATGCAGAGCTGACTTTCTACGAAGTTTTCTGTATTCACTCCCTTCCTAAGCAATTGACGTCAATGGGATGGATGGATTTTAGAGCTGTTTTTCTTGAAGATAATCTTGCTGCCTTTAAATGATAGCAGTGCTAACCCCATCTCAGAGAGTCTGCAACAGAAAGTAAAACAAGCTAAGTGAAGATACAGGCAAGGCTGCAGAGAGATGCTTTTAGTAACTTGGTATTAGGTCTCCTTCGCATATCTGTACACAAAAGATCAGCTGGGTGGGGCTAAGTACAGTCAGAGAATGCAACTTTATTCCACTGGGCAGCACATCAGAGGAATGTCTTAATTTGGAAGGAAGTTAATTCTAAATTATATTTCCTCGGTCAGGATTGCGAGACTGTAGTCTTCATGCTTACTGAAATATGCTTGTGATAGGGAGATGAAATGGTGAGTTAAACTAAAAAGTTCTGCACAACAAAAATACAATCAACACAACGAAAAGGCAAACTATGGAATGGGAGAAAACATTTGTAAACCATGTAACTGAAAGTGTGTAACATCTGAAATATACAAAGAATTCATACAATTTGGCAGCAAAAGAATCCAGTTAAATAACTGGCAAACAACCTGCATGTCTTCCCAAGAAAACATACAAATGGCCAACAAGTAAGTGAAAAGATGTTCAACATTGCTAATCATCAGGCAAGGGCAAGTAAAACCACAATGAGATACCACTTCACACTTATTAGAATGCCTATTACCAAAGAAACAAAAACACAAGAAATAGCATGCAGGCAGGATACGGGGGGAAAAAAAAAGAACACTGTGTTCTGTTGGGAGAATTAGTACAGCTACTATGGACACTATGGAGGTTCCTCAAAAGATTAAAAAAATAGAACTGCTGTATAATTTGGTAATTCAACTTTTGGTTGTGTAAAACGAAATGAAATCACTATTTTAAAGAGATATTGTACCTCCTTGTTCACAATAGCCAAATATGAAAGCTATATAAATGTCCACTGATGGATAAATGGATAAAGGCTATATGATATATGTACAATGGAATATTACTTAACCATTTATTTCTTCCTTTAAGTGAGTATGTATTGATCCTGTACTAGGTATTAATTTATATATAAAAATGCCAAGGAAGACTCACTGGAAAGAATGGGGGCTGGATTTGGTCTCAGTGGGAAAGAGAGGTATGATTCACTAGCAATCTTAATTATGACCATGGTATTAGGTATGGGCATAGATGTGCTGTACATGAGGAATGGCAATTTTACTTTCTGTGTTCAGCACTCTGAGAAAGTAAAATATATATAACAGGCTCGCAAATCCATTGCTGTTATAATATAAAAAGGATTCTGGAGAAAAAGTGACAAGTCTTACTCATCATTAATTATTGTAACTGAACAAACAAGTAAAGAAAACTGGCTCTCTGCTCGACATGCTTTTATAAACTACTGTTCATAGTCATGGAATCATCATCATTCCAACAGCAGGGGCAACAAGAAAATATGCTATGCGAACCTAGGCTACCCCAGTTCTAGTACAGGAATGAAAAATCTGACTGAAATGGCTAATATGACCAAGTGTCTCTGGTAATTATATGACCCTTTGCTTGGATAAAATGGTGAAAGCATAACCAAATTATCAGGTTAAAAAACAAAATATACAGTTTCCATATGATCTTGATATCCCATTCCTGGGATGTATATGGGAAAAACTATACCTCAAAAAGATACATGCACCCCAGGGTTCACTGTAGCACTATTTACAATGACCAAGACATGGAAAAAACCTAAATGTCCATTGCCAGATGAATGGATAAAAAGATGTGGTACATACATAAAATGGAGTATTACTCGGCCATTAAAAAGAATAAAATAATGCCGTTTGCAGCAACATGGATGGACCTAGAGATTATCACCACCTGGGAAGCCATAATATGCACATTCTAAGTGAAGTCAGACAAAGACAAATATCATATCACTTATATGTGAAATCTAAAAAGATACAAATGAACTTATTTGTAAAACAGACATACAAAACAAATTTATGGTCACCAAAGGAGAAAAGGGAGGACAGATAAATTAGGAGATTGGTATTAACATATATGCACTACTATATATAAAATAAATAACCAACAAGGACTTACTGTATAGCATAGGAAATTATACTCAATATTTTGTAATTACTATATCAGAAAAGAATCTGGGAAAGAATATATATTACATATATATAGATGCACACACACACATACACACATTGTTACTGTTGCAGTTTAGTCGCTAAGTCTTGTCCAATTCTTTTTCAACCCCGTAGACTGCAGCCCACCAGGCTCCTCCAGAATACTGGAGTGGGTTGCTATTCCCTTTTCCAGGGGATCTAGAATCACTGTGTTGTACACCTGTAAGTCAATTATTCTTCAATAAAAAGTTATAAATGATAATTCATCAAAATACTATAACTATTTAAAACAAAAATGAAAGAATCAGTTATATTCTGAACGCCTGATGAAGTGCTTTCACAGCAATACAAACACTTACTACCTACCACCTATGGATTCTTAAAATTTGAGTTAAGGCTTCTAGAAGAGATATAGATAGGTCAGTAGTGAGAAAATGGGTAAAGGAAAAGTTAGTTGGCATAAATTTGGGGAGATGATAAAAGCAAAAAAAAAAAAGTACATTACACAATTTAGAGAAATAAAGTAGGTTCTAGAATCCCTCTGTCCATGGGATTTTCCAGGCAAGAGTACTGGAGTAGGGTGCTACTGCCTTCTCCACTAGTAAATCTAGTACATGTTAATTGAAATGACAATCATTAATATTACTTCATTCCTATTCTGAGCAGAAAATTTTCAATAATTCACTAAATATGTACCTTGTCATATGTTTTTTGTAGACATTCCTTTATGAGATTACTGCCATTCCTCTTTATTCATAGTTTCATAAGAACATACCACTTTTTTTTTAATTTTTATTTACTTTATTGTGTTGGTTTTGCCATACATTGACATGAAACCGCCATGGGTATACATATGTTCCCCCTCCAGAACCCCCC
>ML663010.1:1548773-1563616 GCA_007570785.1 Antilocapra americana | reverse complement strand
TGATATCATGACAATGTATGGCAAAAACAATTAAAAAAAAAAAGATTAAATCTACTGTTTTTTTTTAATTGCTTAACCTTCTGGACAAACCAATGGTTTTTTTGTTTTGTTTCTCTGCTATTCTTCTTTTCCCATAATGCTATTATACATACTTTAATCTTTGCTTAGTGATCATCATAATACAGAATACTTTAATAAATTGACACTTTTGCCACTTTTTTAAAAGACCTTATAACTTTTAAATTTCCTTAATTTGTCTCCTACCTTTTGGGGCTGTAACTCTAATTGTGTATATATGTTTAATCACTACAAGAAAATATTATCATGGCTTCAATTCTATTTATTCAAATATTTAACCTGCTCTTTGTTCTTGGCTTCTTTTTTGCAATTACGTATTTTTCTAAAACTTCTCTCAGATTTTTTTATTCAACTAACTGCCTTTGTAGTTTTATTATGGATTTTTGTAAACCATGACATTTGTTCACTAAAGAGGGTTGCAGAGGCAGCAGCAGCCAAAAGCACTGATATTTTGCCAAACATCATTTGTGACTGTTAGGGATGGAGTATGCTGCCCTACTTAGCTGATCTGAGAAAATTTGTTATATCATCAAGGACTCTCCCAAAGCAAAGAGAATCAGATTAGGGTTTTGCTAATGTAAGACTGCTGAGTACACATAATCTATCACTCTATTAGATGAAACTATAGCTGGAAATATAGTGTGAAGGTTTCTCAAACACTTCCATGTTAGATAGACATAGTGAGGTAATAGAAGTTGATCTGTTTTTAGTGTTTATTCTATCTGAAGATGACAAAGGTTTCAGTTTACTCTTTTTGCCTTTTGTTTCCCCAATTGATTTTGGATTTCCCTAAGAAATCCTGATTAAATAGAGGCTACACATCACAGCTCTTTTGGTTGGAATCCAGTATTACATTATTAAAGCCCTACTGTGGTGGTGCTAGGATGTGGGGAGGAAGGAGTATACTATAATTATGTGATAAATTCCAGTCTTAGAGGGTCTATCTCACTCAATTTTATTTTTTTTATTGTTTTTGCCATACATTGTCATGATATCACCATCAATTTTAAATAAGAAACATTCTCTCAAAAGATACCTTAAATATTTGTATATTCATCTATAAGGTCAAAGTACAAATGGCGAAAAAAAAAATTTCATTTTATTCTTTGATATACTTTTTCCCCTAAAATTTAGCCAAAACTAAAGTCTAATGAGAATATCATTCACTTAACTTCAGTTGTCTCAAAGCCATTTTATATTGGATGTATCCAGGAAGTGTTAATATCTTTTCCATGGCCACACCTCAGTCTTACAGAAGCAGAAATCACTGAACTACAGTTAGAAGCTGGATGTTTCAACAGCCACCTATGAAATATCAGTAATGAGTCATATTTAGGAATAAGTGGATTAGATATCACTTGAGAATTCTTCAGTTTTTCAATGTTAGAATATAAGATTCTAAAGACTTTATACTAGCTAGGTCCAAAAAAATTCAATTAACATTTAAGAGCACCTTGTTCATTGTTCAGTCACTCAATCATATCCAACTCTTTGTGACCCCATGAACTGCATCAAAACAGGCTTCCTTGTTTTCACTGTTTCCCAGAGTTTGCTCAAACTCATGTCCATTGACTTGGTGATGCCATCCAACTATCTCATCCTCTGTTGCCCATTCTTCCCCTACCCTCAATCTTTCCTGGCATGGGGGTCTTTTCCAATGAGTTGGTTCTTTGCATCAGATAGCCAAAGTATTGGAGCTTCAGCTTCAGCATCAGTCCTTCCAATGAATATTCAGGGTTGATTTCCTTTATGATTGACTGGTTTGATCTCCTTGTCCAGGAGACCTTCAAGAGTCTTCTCCAACACCTCAGTTCAAAATCATCAATTCTTTGGTGCTCAGTCTTCTTTATGGTTCAACTCTCACATTCATACATGACTACTGGAAAAACCATAGCTTTGACTATATGGACCTTTGTAGGCAAAGTGAAGGTTCTGCTTTTATACATTGTCTAGGTTTGTCATAGCTTTCCTTCCAAGGAGCAAGCGTCTTTTAATTTCATAGCTGCAGTCACTGTCCACAGTAATTTGGAGCCCAAGAAAAACCACTATTTCCATTTTCGCACATCTATTTGCCGTGAAGAGATGAGACAGGATGCCAGGATCTAAGAATCTGAATGTTGAGTTTTAAGCCAATTTTTTCACTCTCCTGTTTCACACTCTTCAAGAGGCTCTTTAGTTCCTCTGTGCTCTCTGCCATCAGGAGTAGAAACATGTGCATATCTGAGGTCATTGATATTTCTCCCACCAATCTTGATTCCAGCTAGTGATTTATCCAGCCAGCCATTTCACATGATGTACTTTGCATAGAAGTTAAACAAGCAAGGTGATAACACACAGCCTTGATGAACTCCCTTCTCAATTTTGAACCAGTCCATTGTTCTAAGTATGGTTCTAATTGTTGTTCTTGGCCTGCATACAGGTTTCTCAGGAGACAGGTAAGGAAGGTGGTCTGGTATTACTATCTCTTTAAGAATTTTCCAGTTTGTTGTGATAAACACAAAGGCTTTAGCATAGTCAGTGAAGCAGAAGTGGATGATCTTTTGGAATTCCCCTGTCTCTTCTATGATCCAGTGGATGCTGGCAAATTGCTCTCTGGTTCCTCTGCCTTTCCTAATCCAACTTGTACATCTGGAAGTTCTCAGTTCATGTACTGTTGAAGACTAGCTTGATGGATTTTGAGCATTATCTTGCTAGCATGTGAAATGAGCACAATTGTGTGGCAGTTTGAATATTCTTTGGCATTGCCATTCTTTGGAATTGGAATGAAAACTAACCTTTTCCAGTCTGATGACCACTGCTGAGTTTCCCAAATTTGTTGGCATACTGAGTGCAGCACTTTAATAGCATTGCCTTTTAGGATTTTAAATAAATCAGTTGGAATTCCATTATCTTCACTAGGTTTGTTTCTAATAATGCTTCCTTAACACCCACTTGACTTCACACCAGGATGTCTGACTAGGTGAGTGACCACACCATTGTGGTTATCCTGGTCATTAAGACTCTTGTTTTACAGTTCTATTTATTCTTGCCATCTCTTCTCAATTTCTTCTGCTTTGGTTAGGTACCTGCCATTTCTGTCATTTACTGTGCCCATTTTTTACATGAATGCTGTTTTATTCCATAAAGGAAGCCAAATATAAATTAGCTGATTGGCCTAAAAATATCGAAATAAGCTATGAATTTGAAAACCAAGACAAAGTTCAACTTGAATCCTGAGGCTTTTAGAGATTTTACAGTCAAAACTGGAAAAGGTCAGTTTTCATTTCAATTCCAAAGAAGGGCAATGCCAAAGAATGTTCAAACTACTGCACAATTGTGCTCATTTTACAAGCTAGCAAGGTAATGCTCAAAATCCATCAAGATAGATTTCAACAGTACCTGAACTGAGAATTCCAGATGTACAATCTGGATTTAGAAAAGGCAGAGGATCCAAAGATCAAATTGCCAACATCCACTGGATCATAGAAAAAAACAAGGGAATTCCAGAAGATCATTCACTTCTGCTTCACTGACTATGCTAAAGCCTTTGACTGTGTTTATCACAACAAACTGTGGAAAATTTTTAAAGAGATAGTAATATCCGACCACCGTCCTTATCTGTCTCCTGAGAAACCTGTATGCAGGCCAGGAAGCAACAGATATAACCGGACGTGGAACAATGAACTGGTTCAAAATTGAGAAAGGAGTTTGTCAAGGCTGTATGTTGCCACCTTGCTTATTAAGTGTTCTATGCAAGTACACCAAGTGAAATGCAAAACTGGAAAAATTACAAGTTGGAATCAAGATTGTTGGGAGAAGTATCAGCAACCTTGGATATGCACATGATTCCACTCTTAATGGCAGAAAGCAAAGAGGAACTAAAGAGCCCCTTGATGAGTATGAAACAGGAGAGTGAAAAAGCTGGTTTAAAATTCAACATTCAGATTCTAAGATCCTGGCATCCTGTCCCATCACTTCATGCAAATAGATGGGGAAAAAATGGAAACAGTGACAGTTTTTCTTTTCTTGGCTTCAAAATCACTGCAGACAGTGACTACAACCGTGAAATCAAAAGACACTTCCTCCTGGTTTTAAAAAAGGCAGAGGAACCAGAGATCAAATTGTCAACATCCATTGGATCATAGAAAAAGCAAGAGAGTTCCAGAAAAACATCCATTTCTGCTTTATTGACTTTGCCAAAGCCTTTGACTGTGTGGATCACAAAAAACTGTGGAAAATTCGTAAAAAGATAGGAATACCAGACTACCTGACCTGCCTCTTAATAAATCTGTATGCAGGTCAGAAAGCAACAGTTAGAACTGGACATGGAACAACAGACTGGTTCCAAATAGGAAAAGGAGTACATCAAGGCTCTATATTGTCACCCTGCTTATTTAACTTCTATGCAGAGTACATCATGAGAAACGCTGGGCTGGATGAAGCACAAGCTGGAATCAAGACTGCTGGGAGAAATATTAATAACCTCAGATATGCAGATGACACCACTCTATGGCAGAAAGTGAAGAAATAAAGAACCTCTTGATGAAAGTGTAAGAGGAGAGTAAAAAGGTTGGCTTAAAGCTCAACATTCAGAAAACTAAAATCATGGCATCTGGTCCCATCACTTCATGGCAGATAGATGGGGAAACAGTGGAAACAGTGGCTGCCTATTTTGGGGGGCTCCAAAATCACCGAAGATGTTGAATGCAGCCAAGAAATTAAAAGACACTTACTCCTTGGAAGGAAAATTATGACAAACCTGGACAGCATATTAAAAAGCAGAGACATTGCTTTGCCAACAAAGGTCCGTCTAGTCAAAGCTATGGTTTTTCCAGTAGTCGTGTATGGATGTGACAGTTGAACTTTATAGAAGACTAAGCACCAAAGAATTGAACTGTGGTATTGGGAGAAGACACTTGAGAGTCCCTTGGACTGAAAGGAGGTCCAACTAGTCCATCCTAAAGGAGATCAGTCCTGAGTGGTCATTGGAAGGACTGATGCTGAAGCTAAAACTCCAATACTTTGGCCACCTGATGCGAAGAGCTGACTCATTTGAAAAGACCCTGATGTTGGGAAAGATTGAAGGCAGGAGGAGAAGGGGATGACAGAGGATGAGAATGTTGGATGGCATCACTGACTCAATGGACATGAGTTTGAGTAAACTCCAGGAGTTGGTGATGGACAGAGAGGCCTGGAATGCTGAGGTTCATGGGGTCAAAAAGAGTCAGACACAACTGAGCAACTGAACTGAACTGAACTGCTCCTTGGAAGTAAAGCTAGGACAAATCTAGACAGCATATTAAAAAGCAGACCCATCACTTTGCTGACAAAGATCCATATAGTCAAAGCTATGGTTTTTCCAGTAGGCATAGATGCATGCGACAGTTGGATTATAAAGAAGGCTGAGCACCAAAGAATTTATGCTTTCCAACTGTGGTGCTGGAGAAGACTCTTGAGAGTTCCTTAGACAGCAAGGAGATCAAATCAATCAATCTTAAAGGAAATCAACCCTGGATACTCACTGGAAGGACTGATGCTGAAGCTGAAGCTCCAATACTTTGGCTCCATGATGGGGAGACCCAACTCATTTAAAAGACCCTGATGCTTTACCTTCTGGCTTACTTGGGGTTCTGGAAGGGGAAAGCATGTATACCCATGGCAGATTCATGTCAATGTATGGCAAAACCAACACAATAATGTAAAGAAGTCTTTCTTGAATTTGTTACAATAAAAATAATAATAATAAATAAATAAAAACAAATAGAATAACAAAAATAAATAAATAAAAGACGCTGATGCTGGGAAAGATTGAGAGCAGGAGGAGAAGGCAGCAACCAAGGATGAGATGGTTGGCTATCATCTTTGACACAATGCACATGAGTCTGAGCAAACTCCAGGAGATAGTGCAGGACAAGAAGTCTGGTATGCTGCAGTCCCTGGGCTCACAGACTCAGATATGACTTAGTGCTTGAACAAAAACAGTCAAAAAAGTCAGTAACAAAACTGAAATAGACTTGTTTTACATGTTAGCCAACTTTAATTCTATCGTGGCTTTTGGTCTTAAACCTACTGATTGATTATTTTAACCTACCTAAGATAGTCTCCAGACATCATTCTATACAACATTTCACAGTCATTAGATTCCCATACCATAGTGAAGTCAGTCTAAACACTATGATCAATCAAATTGATTACACATTCAAATATATTTTCCCCAGCACCAACACTACTCTTAGAGGAAAAAGTCTTCTTATATCATTACATTTACAGTTCATATAAGTAATGCATAATCCCAAAGCCCTGGTTATTTGCTTCTCAAATTTCTCAAGTGAGCTTCTGAAAATTTGACTTCTCAGATGCAATCTCTCACACCTATGTACATTTTCAAACTCTACTTAGAGTTGGAAATATGCAACTTGTGAGCACAAGTCTTAATAGAAGCAAAGGAAAGTTATTTATTTGAATTCATTAGCTGAACATTCCATCTACTACAAACTGGAGCCACAGAAATCCTTTTTGTTAGGCCACTTCTGCACTTATAACATCATGTGATCACTATCTTACACCAAAGGTCCATTATGAGTGTTCTTAAAATTTTGTTTAGGGCCAAGCAATCAGTCATTTATAATAAAGTCCTAGGGTAATAACATGATTAAATTTTTAAAGGATACAGAGGCTTCATAAAATAAATTCGCAAGGAAAAAAGGAGAAAGGAAACATTTCTTTTTCTTGGAGGAGGGCAAAGATCAGTGTGGCCACTTGTGGAGTGGACTTTCAATTCTGTGTCATGAAAAGACTCAGTTCTGACTTGACCTAGAGCACTTAGGGCAAAGGATTGATACGCCTCTTAAAGTTCCTAGATTCATAAAGCTGCATATTATTATTTAATGAAGAATTTAAGTTGCATATCTCTGTAGAGGAACAAAGATAGATGAAAGTATATTGGAAAAACCAGTCGGCACTTTGATTATAAAGGTATGAAGAAATGTCCTTTTAAAACTACAGACCTAGTTTAATGGGTATATTATACTAAAACAAGTTACTATAATACAAAATAATTATTTACAGCATAGACAAAATATTAACTTTCCTTATTTTTTCTTTCAAAATAATTAGAAAGACAGGACAGAATAACTGCCAAACTGGGAACTCTAAAATCATATGAACCTGGATTCAATCTTGTCTTGGATATTTAGTCCCTTTTACATCTGTTAAATCTATTTGCCATATATGAATCTGTTTAACCATGTGTGGAAAGTGAAATAATGATAGCCTAGAAGGAATGTTTTAAGACTGAGATAATATCCTCAAAGTTATTAGCATAACATCTGGCTCATGACCACCTATTCATTTAATACACATTTATAAAAAGAGTCTGCAATATAATATCCATTGGTTTAGGCACTGTTTATAAAAATAATAGAAAAGATAAAGCCATTAAAAGTATAAGGTGACATTAAAAACAGTAAAAATTATTAAAAAGCAAAGACAAAACAAAACTCATCAAGTAAGTAGACTGCATTTGAAAGGGTGGTCAAGGAAAGACTCTTGGGAGATGCTATCTGCAAGGAAACTGGAAGGGAAACAGGTGGTGTGCTTTGTAGATATTTGGAACAAGAGGCTTCTAGACAAATGCAAGACTCTATGAACAGAGTATATACTGCATCTGTTGGACTCTGCCTGCAATGCAGGAGACCCATGTTCCATCCCTGGGTCAGGAAAATTCCCTGGAAAAGAGAATGGCTATCCACTCCAGTATTCTTGTCTGGAGAATTCCAGACAGAGGAGCCTGGCAGGCTACAGTCCATGGGGTCACAAGGAGTTATACATAACCAAGCAACTAACACTTTCACTTTTCCCAGTATTTATAGAGGTTCTAATATGTTCCCAGAAGGTAAATTAGGAGACAATATCCCAAATAGCATACATGCAGTAATTCTATAGCTAAGAACAAGGACAGTGGGATCAGACTATTTACATCCTATGTCATCTGGATATAACCATATGGTTTTAGGCTTAACTCATTTGTAAAGTGAGAACAATTATCTCGTAAAATTGTTGCAAGAATTAAATGTGCTAATAAACAATAAGGTGCTAGCACACAGCAAACATCAAAGAACTCTTATTTTTTAAATTAACAACAAACATAGAATAGAGTATCATGCTGCCTGTACTAGAAAATCAACTTTCATTTAATGAGAATATAGTCAGTCCAATGAAAATTCTTGGATTACCATTTTTAAATATACTTTATCTGTGTGAATCTTATGAATGTTTTCTATTTTGAAAATATGCTTTTCCTGCTCCTCTCTAGTTTTATTTTTAGGTTTTTTTTAGATAGAGTTGGTATTTCGTTTATTTCCAACTTTAGAAATCATACTTAAGAGCTCTGCTATCTCGTAAACATAAGTGAGTTAAACAAATATTTTGAAAATTGATGACTCATACAATTCAAAGAAGAATTTTAAAATTCAAGAACAAATAGTTTTGTTGTTTTCTTTTCAAAAACTTTTGACAGCAGGGTTAAACATTATATCTAGTTTAAGCATGACGAGAATTTGGCATTAAAATAAAATGCAGATCTCATTGCCAATTATAATGCCTTCTACATTTAGACTATGAATTTGCTGCTTGCGTTTTCACTCATTTTCCTAGTCAATACTGACAACAGTACAGTGAAGTGGGTATTGTTTCCCCTACTTTAAAGAGGTAAAAACTAAGAGTCATAAGGAGTTAACTTAAATAACTATGATGTTAAATGTTAGAGGTAGAATTCAGTCTGAGATGTCCTAAGTCAAACATGTATTCCCTACTGTTAACGGCTGGAATATTAGTGTTCCCTCAAAATTCATGCAAAAGTAGGAAGTCAAGAGATACCTGGAGTAACAGGCAAATTTGGACTTAGGAGTACAAAACAAACTAGGGCAAAGGCTAAAAGAGTTTTCCCAAGAAAACGCACTGGTCATAGAAAACACCCACTTTCAACAACACAAGAGAAGATGCTACACATAGACATCACCAGATGGTCAATACCAAAAACAGACTGATTATATTCTTTGTGGCCAAAGATAGAAAACCCTTATACAGTCAGCAAAAACAAGACCGGGAGCTGACTGTGGCTCAGACCATGAATTCCTTATTGCCAAATTAATTAACTCCTTATTGCCAGATTCAAATTGAAGAAAGTAGGGAAAAACACTACACCATTCAGGTGTGATATAAATCAAATCCCTTACCATTACACAGTGGAAGTGAGAAATAGATTCAAGGGATTAGATCTGATAGAGTTCCTGAAGAACAATGGACGGCAGTTTGTGACACTGTACAGGAGGCAGTGATCAAGACCATTCCCAAGAAAAAGAAATGCAAAAAGGCAAAATGGTTGTCTGAGGAGGTCTTACAAATAGCTGAGAAAAGAAAAGAAATTAAAGGCAAAGGAGAAAAGAAAAGATATACTCATTTGAATGCAGAGTTCCAGAAAACAGGAGGGAAACATAAGAAACCCTTCCTGAGTGACCAATGCAAAGAAATAGAGGAAAACAATAGAATGGGAAAGACTAGAGATCTCTTCAAGAAAATTAAAGATACCAGGGAACATTTGATGCAAAGATGGGCACAATAAAGGACAGAAACAGTATAGACCTAACAGAAGCAGAAGATACTAAGAAGAAGGGCAAGAATACACAGAAGAATTGTACAAAAAAGATCTTCATATTATTGTGTTGGTTGTGCCATACATTGACATGAATCTGCCATGGGTATACATGTGTTCCGCTTTCAGAACCCCCTTCCCACCTCCCTCCTGATTCTATCCCTCTGGGTCATCCCAGTGCTCCAGCCCTGAGCACCGTGTATCATGCATCAAACCTGGGCTGGCGATTCATTTCACATATGATAATTTACGTGTTTCAATACTGTTCTCCCATATCAACCCACTCTTGCCCAATAATGTAAAGGAAAAAGTCTTTCTTGAATTTGTTACAAAAAATAAATAAAATTTCTAAAAAAAAGAAAAGAAAATGGCAACCCACTTCAGTATTCTTGCCTGGGAAATCTCATAGGCAGAGGAGCCTGGTGGGCTACAGTTCATGGGGTCACAAAACAGGTGGACACAACTTAGTGACTAAACAACAACAACAAAAAAAGATCTTCATGACCCAGATAACCATAATGGTGTGATCACTCACCTAGAGGCAGACATTCTGGAATGTGAAGTCAAGTGGGCCTTAGGAAGCATCACTACGAACAAATCTAGTGGAGGTGATGGGATTCCAGTTGAGCTATTTCAAACCCTAAAAGATGATGCTGTGAAAATGCTGCACTCAATATGCCAGCAAATTTGGAAAACTCAGCAGTGGCCACAGGACTGGAAAGGTCAGTTTTCATTCCAATCTCAAAGAGGGGCAATGCCAGAGACTGTTCAAACTACCATACAATTGCATTCATCTCACAGGCAAGCATGCAGAAGGAAATGGCAACCCACTCCAGTATTCTTGCCTAGAGAATCCTGTGGACAGAGGAGGCTGGTGGGCTGCTGTCCACAGGGTCACATAGAGTTGAACAAGACTGAAGTGACTTAGCATTCATGCATGCATTGGAGACAGAAATGGCAACCCACTCCAGTATTCTTGTCTGGAGAATCCCAAGGATGAAGGAGCTTGGTGGGCTGCTGTCTATGGGGTCGCACAGAGTTGGACATGACTGACGCAACTTAGCAGCAGCAGCACAGGCTAGCAAAGTGATGCTCAAAATTCTCCAAGCCACGCTTCAACAGTATGTGAATTACAAAGTTCCAGATGTTCAAGCTGGATTTAGAAAAGGCAGAGGAATCAGAGATCAAATTGCCAACATCCGTTGGATCATCAAAAAAGCAAGAGAGTTCCAGAAAAACATCAACTCCTGCTTTATTGACTACAACAAAGCCTTTGACTATGTGGATCACAACAAACTGTGGAAAATTCTTCAAGCGATGGGAATACCAGACCACCTGACCTGCCTCCTGAGAAATCTGTATGCAGGTCAAGAGGCAACAGTTAGAACTGGACATGGAACAACAGACTGGTTCCAAATCGGGAAAGGAGAATGTCAAGGGTGTATACCGTCACCATGCTTGAACTTATATGCAGAGTACATCATGCGAAACGCCAGACTGGATGAAGCACAAACTGGAATCAAGATAGCCAAGAGAAATATCAATAACCTCAGATATGCAGATAATACCACTATTATGGCAGAAAGCAAAGAAGAACTAAAGACCCTCTTGATGAAAGTGGAAGAGGAGAGTGAAAAAGTCAGCTTAAAACTCAACATTCAGAAAACTAAGATCATGGCATCTGGTCCCATCACTTCATGGCAAATAGATGGGGAAACAATGGAAACAGTGAGAGACTTTATTTTCTCGGGCTCCAAAATCACTGCAGATGGTGACTGCAGCCATGAAATTAAAAGACGCTTGCTCCTTGGAAGAAAAGCTATGAACAACCTAGACAGCGTATTAAAAAGCAAAGACATTACTTTGCCAACAAATGCCTGTCTAGTCAAAGCTATGGTTTTTCCAGTAGTCACGTATGGATGTGAGAGTTGGACTATAAAAAAAGCTGAGTGCTGAAGAACTGATACTTTTGAACAGGTATTGGGCAAGACTCTTAAGAGTCCCTTGGACTGCAAAGAGAGCCAACCAGTCCATCCTAAAGGAAATCAGCTCTGAGTGTTCATTGGAAGGACTGATGCTGAAGCTGAAACTCTAGTACTTTGGCCACCCAATGTAAAGAACTGATTCATTTGATGCTGGGAAAGATTGAAGGTGGGAGAAGAAGGGGACGACAGAGGATGAGATGGTTGGATGGCATCACCGACTCAATGGACATGAGTTTGAGAAAACTCCGGGAGTTGGTAATGAACAGGGAAGCCTGGTGTGCTGCATTCCATGGGGTCACAAAGAGTCAGACACAACTGAAGACTGAACTGAACAAAATCCATGTTTAAACCTTAAGCCTCCAAAATTATGATATTAAAAGGTGAGTCATTTGGGGTATGCTTATGTGATTAGCATAATGCCCTCTGAATAACGTCAGTGCTCCAGAGAGATCTCCAGTTGCTGCATCATGTCAGAATACAAGATGCCTGGATTCAGGAAGAGGGCCCTCACCTGACCTTGTTGGCTCTCTGATCTTGGACTTCCAGTCTCCAGTAGTGTGTGAAAATTTTTATATTTATTAGTTATCCAGTCTGTGGTATTAGGCTGTAGCAAGATATCTATCTAAAAAAACATCTACTACATTCTGTTGGTAGCACCCAAACTACCATAAAGCTCACACTAACGACTTCAACTCAGTATTTTGATTTTACTAGTCATAGAATATACAATTGGGTTTGTGTTTTATAACTTTGTATTTAATATTATCTCTTCCAAATAATTATAAATTCCTTAAGGGAGAGACTGAACATTATATAAATATATTTTTGTATTTAATCTTCCATAGTCTATAAAATGTGTCCAATATAAAAGAGCTATTTTGAAATCTTTGATAAAGAAAGTAAAATACCTGCACTTGGAAAAATTACAGGATTCAGAGCTGCTCTGATTTAGACTGGAAAATCTCTTCCTGGTCATTTCCTCAATCTGTGACCCTGAGCCTTATTACATTCATCTTTAAATAAGACTAATATTTTTTTCTACCATAGTCATTATATGGATTGAATATGTAGAAGAGCAAAAATAATTTTTCCTCTTCTGTTCTGAGTTTTTAGCTGATAACACTTAGTAGAAGACAGAACAATAAGAGAAAAGCAAACAGAAGTTTATTAAGATGTATACCTCTTGTACATGGGAGATACCCAAAGAAAATGAATAACTTCTCCAGGTGGCCTAGAATTCTAGCTAAAATATCACAGGAATAAGGAAAGGAAAAGGAGGATGTACATCTTTTAAAGGAAGAGTATAAAGCTTCTCTATCAACTTCTAATCTAGTCTCCTATAAGAAGTGCCAATCTTCTTCTGCTGAAGAGACTCCTGGGGAGGAGCCTTATGACAATCTAATTTGTTTGCCGGATTTGTTTTCAGGCAGATAAGAGGAGTTCAGAGTAAACTTCTCCTCACATTTGCTGTTTTTCCAGGGTCTAACACTCAAAATAATCAATATATTAAAGAGACATATTTAGGGTTAACACACCCTGAACTCCTACAGTCATATCTTGGGCTGGAATATTCTGTTACCTTTCAAATGTAAATCATCTACCATGATCATGGACATATTATGGCCATTTCAAAGGTGTTGGCATTCCTAGTCCCCTCAGCCCTCACATCTGTCAGAGTAAACTAAACAAATATCCCATGTTACCTCTTGCAACAAAAATAAGCTCATCTTTAATCTAGTATCCCAAAGGCTCATTGATGCTCTTCATTTATCTTTCAATGTATTTAGTTTTGGAAAGATAAATATTCTTTTCACTTTTCATAGGAGACTGTGTTCAATGTCATTTATAATTCAAATTTAGATTTTCTACTCTTTCTTTTATTTAAATAACCTTTAAAAGTATTTTATCCATGACTCTCATTCAAGAGTATGGAAGATATGGGAGAGGCATGAGGAAGCCTTTACATCTAATTCCATATTATTATCAAAGCTATACACTAACAAAGTAGTGCTCAAAATCCTTCATGCCAGGCTTCAACAGTTTGTGAACCAAGAACTTCCAGATGTACAAGCAGGATTTAGAAAAGGCAGAAGAACCAAAGATCGAATTTCCAACATGCTGGGGTCCAGCCTCGGGGGGTCCGGAGGTCTTGAGGGATGAGTGGCGTTGGCAAAGTAATGAGCTGAGTCAATGTGGTGATGGAGCAGTCTCTCTCATTTATTCTTGTTGGTTTACAGTTTTATAGTCGAAAAACATCCCCATTACATCATTATATCACCTATCATTCTATACAACTTTTTGTTTTCTACCTTCCATAGCAACCTTATTTTTTTTATTTATTTAATTATTTATTTATTTATTTTGTTTTGTTTTGTTTTTGCCATACATTGTCATGATATCACCATGGGTTTACATATGC
This sequence comes from Antilocapra americana, assembly GCA_007570785.1. Classification (NCBI taxonomy): domain Eukaryota; kingdom Metazoa; phylum Chordata; class Mammalia; order Artiodactyla; family Antilocapridae; genus Antilocapra; species Antilocapra americana. The sequence continues at coordinate 1,549,503 of ML663010.1, read as the reverse complement.
TTCCCCTCCGGAACCCCCCTCCCTCTTCCCTCCCCCCCAGGAAATCTCGCTGCACCAGTCCCGAGCATCAGTCCTGGGCTGGCGATTGATTAGACACATGACAATTAACATGCTTCAATGCCCTTCTCCCATATCATCCCACCCTTACCCTCATCCACAAAGTCCACGAGTCTATTCTATACATCTGCGTTCCTTTTGCTGTCTCGCATGATGGGTTCTCGTTACCGTCTTTCTAAATTCCATATATATGTGTTAATATACTGTATTGTTGTTTTTGCTTCTGGCTTACTTCACTCTGGATAATGGGCTCCAGTTTCGTCCATCTGAGTAGAATTGCTTCAAATGAATTTTTTTTTAATGCTGAGTAATATTCCATTGTGTATATATACCACAGCTTTCTTATCCATTCGTCAGTTGATGGGCATCTAGGTTGCTTCCATGTCCTGGCTATTGTAAACAATGCAGCGATGAACATTGGGGTGCACGTGGCTCTTTCAATTCTGGTTTCCTCGGTGTATATGCCCAGCAGTGGGATTGCCGGGTCATATGGCAGGTCTATTTGCAGCTTTTTAAGGAACCTCCACACTGTTTTCCATAGTGGCTGTACTAGTTTGCATTCCCACCAACAGTGTAAGAGGGTTCCCTTTTCTCCACATCCTCTCCAGCATTTATTGCTTGTAGACTTTTGGATGGCAGCCATTCTGACTGGTGTAAAGTGGTACCTCATTGT
>ML663010.1:1481908-1543773 GCA_007570785.1 Antilocapra americana | reverse complement strand
GGGAGCTTTTCCTGGAAGGTTAGGTCCCTCAGGCTGCTCCGTTCCCTGAGCCCGTGGCCCGCCCCTCCCTGAGCAGGAGCAGTCTGCTTCGGCTGTGCTGCTGCTCTCGGCTGTGCTTGTAGCCAGAGACGAACCTTGCAGGGCTTAGCTATTAATCTGCTTCTGCTCTCAGCTATATTGCTCTCCAAGATCCACCGCAGATCTGCCAGAGAGAATGCTCCCTGGTATTCAGAAACCTTTCTCCTCTTTTTTTTTTTTTTTTTTCCTCTTTATTCCAGACTCCCCTTCCGGGACGGAACCCGTCCCCAGCTCTTTGTCTCTCCCTCTACTTTTTTTTCTTTTCTTTCTTTTGTCCTACCTCCTCACGTCGGCACTGGGTCGCCTCTCCAGATGCCCGATGTCCTCTGCCAGCATTCAGTTCCTGTTTTTTGGAGTTTGCTCGGCCTTTAAAAGTTCTTTTGGTATATTTATTGGGGAGAGAGTGTTCTCCCCGTCCTATTCCTCCGCCATCTTAGTTTCCTTCCTCCCCAAACACTTTAAAATTTTATAACGTTAATGAAAATACAGGTTACTCATGTCTTATCACGTTTCTTAAAAATGTAATATGCACAGGTGACAATAAAGGGAGTTATGGTGAAGAACTATATTTGCTATGTAATCAGATATATGATGTAAACATGTATTACCTAAGCTGCTTTTGATCCTACATAATAAAAATTCTAGTGGCTTTAGCACTTCAGAAGTTATACAGTAAGTCTCCTACATACAAACCTTCAAGTTGCAAACTTTAAAAGATGTGAATATGTTCGCATGTCAAATCACGTAAGTTAGTCATGTGTCTGGCCTATGCTATCATGTGCCTGCATCATCTACAAGTGGTTGTGCTTTGGCATACTTTACTGTACAGTACTATATACAGCAGTACAGTGTCTTTATTTCAAGCCCAGGATGTCCTGAAGCTAGCATAAAAGCATTCTGAGCCAAGCACAGTATGAATTGATCTACATTCTGAAACCCTTGCTTCTACTCTTTTGGGGAAATTAAGCATAGAATCAAGAGCAGAAGCTGAGAAACCATCTCAGGAGATACAGTGTTATAGGTTGAAGCTAGTGACTTAGTTTATTGAACCACTGGTGAAAACGGCGAGAATTGGTAAAAATCAACATTTACTTTTTAAAGTGAAAGTGAAGTTGCTCAGTGGTGTCCGACTCTTTGCGACCCCATGGACTGCAGCCTACCAGGCTTCTCCGTCCATGAGGTTTTCCAGGCAAGAGTACTGGAGAGGACACCATAAATTCAAGAGACAAGAATATCATAGAGTAAATACACTTCAATGGAGAGATTACCTTGAATGGTGCTATGTTATTTCACCTACTTTTTAGCTGACTAGGGAACAGACAAATGCAGTCTCTTTCCATTGCAATGTTTTACTCTAAAGTTTCCAATTTGGGAAGTGTTCAATGAATGTTAATTTCTAAACTGTAGAAGCATTAATGCTACACAATGCAACTGACACAAATTCAAATCTTTGCCTCATATAGCAGCATAATAACTTTGGACACATTTCATAACTTCTGTGATTCAGTTCCCTCATTTATAGAATCAAGATGGTAACTTATGCAACTAGAAATTATCATACTAAATGAAGTAAATCAGAAAGACAAAGACAAATAGCATATAATATCACTTATGTGTGGAATCTAAAATATGATACAAATGAACTTCTCTATGAAACAGACACAAGACCAGGGACATAGAGAATAAACTGGTGGTTGCCAAAGGGGAAGGGGTAGGAGGTAGGTAGTGGGAGTTTGGGATTAGCAGATGCAAACTGGTATATACAAAATGGATTAACAGTTAAGGTCCTACTGTATAGCACAGACAATTATATTTAATATTGTGATAAACTACAATGCAAAAAATATGAAAAAGAATATATACATATGTAGAACAGATTCACTCTGTTGAACAGCAGTAATTAACACATTGTAATTCAATTATGCTTTAATAAAAAATAGATTTAAAAAAGTAACATAACTCAACATATCGCTTTGAGTAGTAAATGAAAATATAAATCACTAAGCACACTCTCTATCATGCATTAAGAACAACTCAACAGGTATTTATTTATTTTCTCCTGTAGTTTGCATAATTATTCTCAAGCTTTGGATTTCATGAGAAATTTTAATTCATGTACACTGCCAACACTTTGATATACAATTGTCTTTAAGGGACAAAGTGGTCTTAATGACATGTCCAGTGGATCAACAATCTTCTAGCAATTACCAGAGGCTCTTGGAATGAGACATGACTATGCCATGGAAAAGAAGAAAAAAAATCTTCATGTGCTGGGAATTTGACCATTCTCAGCACAGATAATTTTCATTTGGCAGGAGGCCTGAATGTTTACTGGCTTTTGCTTTCTATTCTCTGAAAAAAATAATTTTTCCCAGGAAAATATGAAGTTCCCATAGCTATCTATGAAGAAGAATTTGAAAAGACAAACTTTATTATAATTTAAGTAGGCATTCTGTGTTCTTCAGCTATTACTGAATAAAATCACTATCCCCATGACTGTTTCTAAAGTTGTATGTTTTATTCAAATTTATGTATGATGATATACACTAATTTAAAAAATACAATGGTTGCTTCTTATTTTTATGATTGCAGACTGTTCTAAGCTTAACTCTTGCAATGTGTCTTGATGTCTATTAGTTATGTCTATTAGTTGTATCTAAGCTGTACTGTAGTTGAAACACAAAAACAGGGCAAAGAAACTCTCAAAATTCTTATGTGGTGGCTAGAAACATAAGCACAGTTTAATTCTGACAGAACATCTTCAAAGAAGAGGAAGTTCATAGGAACATGGTTGTTAACTGTTTCATTCTAGTAACTTCAGTGCTTACTTTTTTAACCAAGTACCTACTTCACTGATCCTTTTCTTGTGAAAGCCATCCCAAAGCCTACTGTATCCACACTCTTCCCATACTTTCCTTTGCTATTGCTCTTGATTCATTCTCGTTCGGACTTGGACTCACTTGGAGATATGTCTCTTCAGCAGTCCAGTTCCTTCTCCCTCTCATCACTATCTCTCACTCTGGACAAAATTTCCTGATTCACAGATCTGATTAATTTCAGGTATCTGCTCAGGAACTCTGTGGGGTTGCTTATTTCCCACCAAATAGTTGAAGGAGAGCAGAATTTGCTAGCCTAAAATATATCTCTTTGGTGTAAAGATTTAGGCTGACTACTTTTAAGAAAGAGTGGACACAAGAGAAGCTCAGAAAATCTAGTAGAAGTTTGTTAACCTTTTGTAATGTAAATAGACATTACTTTGATAAGAGAAATCACCTTACAAGAGTGTCTCCATTGGCATACCAGGAAGAAAACAACTAAATCTCCAGAACTTCTCATCAATGAAGAAGAACTGGCCTGCATAACAGCTGTACCTTTGTTTACTGGGCTTTGCCTGAAAACCTCCCGGCTAGTTGATCACCCCCACAAAACCTTTTGTCTTTACTTGGAAATGGTATTTAAGGTAATGGTTTAGGCCATTTGGGGCAGTTACTCCATTTTCCTGGGTCTCTTCCATGCATACAGGAGGTACACGTTACTAAGCTTCTGCTTGCTTTTCTTCTGTAATCTGTCTTTTATTATGAGAGCTGGTGGTTCTCAGCCAAGAACTCAGCAGCATAGAGAAAAGAAAATATACTTTTCTTTCACTAGTCATTTTTTAGACTGCTGTTCAAAATCTTGAGGATGTAGCTCCAGTGTTTCTTTCCACTGTTGTCTTCCACTCTCCTACAGAGCCCTGCACTTACAGCTGTAGTTTTGATTCATCAATTTCTGATTCCAGCAAGTAAGTGGATTCTCTCTTCTTTGAAGTCCACTACTATTTTCAGTTCCCTCTGGGCACCTATCTTGTTGCATCTTCTATCAATGATAAGCACAGTATTTTTCAACTAGTACCTTCATTGTTGTTGTCCAGTCACTCAGTCATGTCCGACTCTTTGCAACCCCATTGACTGCAGCATGTCAGGCATCCCTGTCCTTCACCATCTCCCAGAGCTTGCTCAAATGCATGTCCATTGAGTCGGTGGTGCCATCCAACCATCTCATCCTCTGTTGTTCCCTCTCCTCCCGCCTTCAACCTTTCCCAGCATCAGGGTCTTTTCTAATGAGCCGGCTCTTCATATCAGGTGGCAAACATATTGGAGCTTCAGCTTCAGCACCAGTCCTTCCAATGAACATTCAGGTTGATTCCTTTCAGGACTGACTGGTTCGATCTCCTTGCAGTCCAAGGGACTGCAACTACTACCTACTACTTCTGATATTTCTAGGGCTCTTAGCTTATCTCCCTATCCTCTCCGCCAGAAGCCTATCCCTTCCCCAGAAGAACGTGGCAGTAGACAGACTGCTTCTTTGTGTGTGTGATGATTAAATGAAACACTTTTAAAGGGTCTATTTTTTTTCCTATTCAAAACAAATTACCATCCTGCTTCAGAATGAGGACTCTCTCAACATGAGAATAAAAACAATTTTATCTAATTAGCTGAATTGTGAAACTGGAGCTGGTGAAGATGCAGGAAACAGTTATGATGATGACTGTGAGGCCTAGATACCTCCAGGATATCAGGGCCTACATTCTAAGCCTAGACATGTATTCTGGAATATTCATAGTGGGGGAAAAAATTTCCCTGAAATTTGTTAAAAGGTTGTAGGGAGCAGGAGGTACCCTGACCTTTAGAGGAATGTGACATGGATTCTAGCAGCAATCATTCTGATATTTAATATTACATTGCTTTTTTCTGTATTTTAACATGTTAACCCATGCATAATGGCTAATTTTTATTAACTTACTTTAAACCATAAGAGTGCTGGGGTTATAGTCAGAGGCTGATTTACTAGAAAGCTAATGGAATAAAAGATTTAAGGCCTCTTACTTACATGAGGCCTCTTCTGTGCTGTACTGTGCTTAGTTGCTCAGTCATGTCCAACTCTTTGCAACCCCACAAACTGTAGCCCACCAGGTACCTCTTCCCATGGGATTTCCCAAGCAAGAACATTGGAGTGGGTTGCCATGCCCTCTTCCAGGGTATCTTCCCAACCCAGAGACCGAACCCACATCTCCTTTGGCTCCTTCATTGGCAAGCAGATTCTTTAATACTGAGCCACCTGGGAAGTCCCCCACTTTATAATAATTCCCATCTCATCAGTGGCTTTAGGGTGACAATTAACATTTTTAGAATCTGATTCAAGGAAAGTTGAGTTGAGAAGGTACATTTAGTTTGGGATCAATGGAATATATATTCCAGTTAATAATCCTTTCCATGTAGATTAAGTTATAGTAGCAATCTGGAAATAGGAGTTGTGGCCAATAATTCTCTAACCATTGACATTAGCTAATGAGTTTCTACTAAGATGATGCAGTTATTAATAGATCTAAGTAATCATCAATCAGAGTAGGAGAAGGGCTGGGGTAAAACTGAGACAACAGGAGCTGTTTGTTGACAAAGACACTATAGCAAAGTGGAAGCAGGAATTGGGAAGAAGATTCTCCTGAGAGTGTCTGTAATTTGTAGTGGCTGAAAAAGAGATACCTTAATAAGAAGGCACAGAAAACTGGTTGGGCAGTAATTTGTTACAGTGACAGGTAATTTCAAACACTACAGGTCAAAGTGGTCTCATATAATGACACAAGAGTCATTCATTTTGGCAACATGTACTTTTCTTTGATGTCAGTTTCTGGCAGGTTGTACATGTATGGTATATAGCTACAATAGATTTTACAGACATTTTTCGGCCTTTATAAGTTCTTTGGTATGATAAATATTGTTAACTTTAGTGCCTTACCTTTTACATTAATGTTTTCTCTGACTCTTTCATATTCTATAACCATAGATTTGGTTGTCAAATATCCAAAAGTATCTCTTGACTAGACGGATATATCATTCATATGTGCCCTCTTTTTCTTCAAGTTTACATTCAGAGCTGAACATAAGCCTGGACTTATAGACATTTCCTTTTTCAGTTCATATTTAAGTAGGGTAAACTGAAAATGACAAAGAAATGCACATACAGTAAACTATCTGTTGAAGAGCTTGCTGTGGGGTTAGAAGGCAACCTTCTCAAATATGTGACAAATTTTTAGGAATAACTATGGTATCAGAAACTGAGACTGCTTATTCCAAAGTATTCACTCCCTTGTGCTATTTTATTTAAAGGAAAATATTTCTTCTTGACACAGATTGCCAAATCTCAGCCCAATTCCACCCTGCCCTGTTTAATTATATCAAATTCAATGCTTATTGGGCTAGGAGAGGGACATTAACTTCTATAATCTTTTGCCCCAACACTCTAAAACTTCACTGTTAAGTGGCAATAAAATTCAGCTGATTTTTTTTCTATTTTTGGTTTTATGTATTCTCTTGTTTGGAAACTTTTAATTCCACCCCTAAACATTTATAGCTGAATTCTCCTTGCTTATAACATCTCTTTCCCATACAATTTAAGAAATTTCCTCTTTGTGACAATCTTGTTTTTAAAAAAAATCCTCCAGTTGATGTTCTGCACTTTCCTCTGTGATGATCCTGCAAACAATGTTGATTGTATCAATCTTCAGAAGATTTCTCAGAAACCTAACTATAGATATATTTTAACTCATAGGACACGGCATCAACCCCCTTTAATACTGAAAAAAAAAAAACAGACAAAGAACTCAGTTTTCTCAGATTAATAAAAATTTCAGGGATGAAAGTCATGTGAACATAAATCATGGAGGAGACTAGACTTAAATGTAATCACCTCCTAGGTATTAAACTGGAGCAACAAGTATCATTTTCTGGAACTCACTGATAATTTTTAGATTTTGGTATCAAGTTCATCAAGTTAAGCCTTCTCATTGTGAGAAATATCAGTCCAAATCATTAAAGTTAGCAGATATCAGGAGCACATCGCCAAGGTAAAATTTAAGGAAATATGTTGCTGATAATGAATTTAGCAAAAAAAACACACAAAACTTTTCTGTTTATAGATGTTCTTCATCAGGTTACCAGGACCAAATCTGTATTTCTGTATTTTGAGATTTAATACTGGAAATTCTTCCGAAGGTCAATTAAAAAATTTCTCTGATCATTCAACTCTCTTTTCTGGACCTTACTTCTATCGTTGTGTAAGGTTTAATTCCTAGAATCCATCCCCTATTTGATATGTTCTCATTGGTCCTGATTTTCTGACTGATAGACCTGCCCATACACTCCCTCTAGATGAGATCATGACCTAGATTTTCAACACAACTGGTTGAACAAGGAGAAGAAAAAAATTTTAAGAAGGAGCCCATCCTCAGACAGACTCACTGAGAAAAAGATCATCTGGGCCAACTAGATAACTCTTCTGCATTTTAGATTCAGGGCACAGAGACTGTGTCCATTAACCAAAAGATTTAAAACAAGTGACTTTAGTTATAAAGGAGGCAAGACCAGTCATGGTGAAACATTTTCAAGCTGGGGGATCAGATGAGAGCTCTCTAGAGAGAAAAAAAAAAAGAAACTAAAAGAAAGAGAAGAAAACAATTTCTGAGCCTGAAAGATGCAGAACTGCCTTGTGTTGTTGATGGCGCCTGAGTTCTCAAGTCTAACCCTATGTGACTTTCTGTATTTGTGTTCTGGAGAACTTATCTAGGTTTTTGAAACAAATATTTTTGCTCTCTTATGAAAATATTATTTTTCCCATGAAACAAAAGAAAAATTGCAGTTAAATAAAACCAAATGTTTAAATTATATAGATGGAGATTAAGCAGAGATGTGAAAATTCAGCACCTTTAGCTAAGATACTGCTTTCAATGTCCCATCTCATTCAGAATTCAAAGAACAGAAAGCAATTATACTTATGCCAGTAATTATTAAAACAATGACACTTTTAAGTCTACAGCGATAATATTTTATTTTGTCACAAGATAGTGATTTTGTTCCAAAAAATAAAATAACAGGATTTCCTAAAAGACTGATAGTTTACTAAGTATCAGGCTCTGCACAACACATTTCAAGCAAACAGCCTCTCATCTTTCAGAATCTCTCAGTGCTGTTGGGAAAATAGACACATAAATGATAATCATGAACAAATGGTATGGCACTAGTGATTGAGACACAAACACAGTAAATATGGAGAGAATATGGTACTCCATCTTTTACAAAACATAAAGTTATGTTTTTCTCCAATTAGGAATAGCAGGATTTCAGGAGCACTTGCATTAATAATGCTGAGTCAGGAAAAAAGCACATTCTTCAACAATGCATGTTTAAAACCTACCGCAGTTCATATTCACACAATGAATCATTATAATTCCTCTGCAAATATCCTCAACTACCTTTTCTCCCTTTCGATTTTTTCATATTTCCCAGGAAAAACCACAATCCAAGCCAAAATCTGTACCTTTGCAGATAAATGTAACTGAAAAATTCTGATCTCACTCTAAATTTGACTTCTGCCTTCAAGTGGGCCTGTAACATTGTCCACTGACACACTGTAACTCCTAGCCTTGTCTAATTCCAGTTCTTCCAGATGAGTATTTATATTTTTCCTTTACTTTTCAAACTTTCAAAATATTTTGCCAATCCTCTCTCAGTTTATGACCTTGGTTCTTACTTAGCTAAGAAAACCAAAGCAACTAGAAAAGAAATATAATTGGAAAGACAATATTTGAACACCATTTGTCTACTAGACTATAGATTTTAAAATAGACATATTTTTATTCTCATGAGCTTTATGTTGTTTTAATTTGAAAACTCCCTAAAATGTGTAGAAAACTTGCAAGAACAGTAAAAACAGCTTATATTTTCATGAACTATTTGCCCATAAGCTGAGAACATGATGCATCAACCAAATAATTTAGTATTTTAGAATTCTTGCATAAAGACAAACCACAGGAATCAGGAAGTTAACACTAAGTCATTACCAGTCTAATTCTCATACCCTCACATGTAAACTTTGTTCTCCAGATGTCCTTTAAAGCCCAGAAATAGCTTTCAGATTCATGCAATGCACTCAGTTATCACGTCTCATTAGTGATTTTCAGTATGTAGCTGTCCCAGTGTTTTCTTAACTTTCATGAACTTGATACTTTTCAAAGTAATAAGGTTTGAGGCAGCCCACTTAAAAATATGCTCTTTCGCATATTGGTTATTTTGAATTAAAGTTACTTAAGGAGAGATCCCCTAGAGGAGGGCATGGCAACCCACTCCAGTATTCTTGCCTGGAAAATCCTATGGACAGGGGAAGCTGGCAGGCTACAGTCCATAGGGTCGTAAATAGTTGGACACAACTGAAGCAACTTAGCATGCACCCATGCAAGAAACCGCTGAGGCAAGAATACTCTGACCCTCTTTTGTCCCCCTTAAAACAGGAAATCAATCTCTCATATGAAAGGTACCCTCTCTGTACCAGGAGGTAGCAAGACAGCCTTACCACCATAGATACAAAGTATTTAGAGCCTATAAAAACAAACTTTGTTACTTCTTTACTAATTTATTACAAGTTTCAAATTCTATTTCTTGTCAGTTCTTCACAAATCTATTGCTTCTTTGTCTGAAAGGTATAGCAGGTTCCTGCTTCAGTCACTTCTTTGGTTTCCATATCTATGGGAACATATACGTATGATTTGATGTATGTATGATTTGTTTTCTTCTGTTAATCTGTCTTGTGTCAATTGAATTATTAGTCCAGACAAAAGGACACAAAAGGGGTGGGGAAAAATTCCACCCCCAACAAAGGTTAGGGCCAACTGTATTGTAGAATGGTCTTCAGTGGAGTTTATCTAATGTTTTTCTAAGAGCAGATTCAGGTTATGCATCTTTGGATAGATACTGCAGAAGTTATACTATGCTTTTTTTTTTGCAGCCTATCAGGGGCACAAGATTTCAATTTGTACCATTACCAATAATGTTTGATCCCATGAGAAGGGTGATAACTATTAGGCATCTCTTCTCCAAAATAATATATTCTGCCCTTTATAATAGATCGGTATTTTGTGGGGAGTTGCCTTGAAATTTTATAAACATACTGTTCTTTGCAAATCTTTCAATTTATTCTCATGTCTATTTTTATTATTTTAGAGCTTCTGGTTTCCCATTTTATTCAATGCATCATAATCCATTACTGTCATGTTTATTTGTGTGCTTAAATTATCTGAGAACAAGCTGGCTACCGTGTTCTTTGAAATAGTCTTTGAACATTTCCTTATTTTTTGAAATCAGCAGTGTCAGGCTCATCTTCAAGTGGGGCTGCCCTATGCTTGCATTCAGTCACTTCTCCATCAATTCCAGATTTCCTGGAGATGAGAATGGCATACAGAAGTCAAAATTTGTGAGGTAGATGCATACGTAATCTGAGTTTCCATTAATGACTTCAAAATTAATTAACCATCATTCTTCTTTATCTCCTCATACCTGAACCTCCATTCTCTGATAATAGCATCTATTACCTTTAATGTACTTGTTTAACTAATATCCCCATAGCCAACACACACCCTCTTTTCACCCTACTCTAGATTGGACATGCTATGCCTAGTATGAACTACCACCCACCTGTGGAGAACTCTCCATCTTCTGCCCATGCTCCAACACCTGTTGTCAAATCATTCCACAGCACAGAAGACTCTGTCCCCACTCTGGGCTCCAGACCCCTGTAAGGGCCTATCTGTTCCACCCCCATTTGGACCCCAGCCTCACCTCACATAGGTTCTATATCCCATATTGCAATGTCTTCCTCTTCTGCTGGGACTCCCCTTCCTCACCCCCCTTTCTCTCCAGTGTGAAGGCCTTCTTCATACCCCAAGGCGCTGAACCCTGCTTTGTGAAGCCATGACTCTTTTCCATTTAGTAAAGAATACTTCCCTGCTCAGCCCTACCTAATGGCCTTAAGACTGGATTGCTGAGGAAGGAAAAGGCAGAGATAGAAATGGTTAAAAAAAAAAAGAGAGAGAGAGAGGAGAGAAGGTGCAGAACAAGAAGAAAAGGTAATTCTCATGATTTTAACACATATTGAAATTGGTTTACTGGATCATTTGTTTCATTGGCCCTCCTCTTTTTACCCTCACTCAGATTGTTCTTCTTAAATTACTGTTATATAAAACTTAAGGACAATAGTGAGGATGATATTTCTTAAGCAGACTTTTCAATTAAAATATTATTGTAAAATTTAATGACTGGGCTATTGACTAGAAAGCCGTTCTCAACTATGCACTTCCTTGATTCCTTGATTAATATTGCTTGGAGAGAAAAAGGGCTACTTACTGAGAAAAATTCTTAAGGAATAGTTAGAAAAACAAATCCAATACTGTGATTTCTGTTTATTTCATTAAGTTAAAATGTGAAGCAGGTTAATTATCCCATTCCTGCAGTTTTAACATTCCTGCTTGCAAGTCCCATGTTGCCTTTCAGTTCTTCTTTTCCTTATCCCTTATCTTCTAGGATCTTCTGCAAAAATGTTTACTTTACTAATGGTTAGGGTGGCCCTGCTCACACTAAATGCTATCTGCTTCTTTATCCTATAACAGTGCTCTCCAACTGAGATATAAGGATAGTCATGTATAAAATTTAAATTTTTTCTGGTAGCCATGTTAAAAACATAAAAAGAAACAGGTAAAGTTTAATTAAAACTATATTTTACTTAATTCAATATAAAAGGTTACTATTTTAGCATGTAAACAATATTAAACCACTGAGATATTTTGCACTCCTTTTTTCATACTAAATCTTTGAGATCTGCTGCGCATTTTAACATACACAACATCTCAATTTGGATGCTGGATTTCCATGTGAAATATCTGGCTTATATTGAGAGTTCATAAAATTATCATTTGAAAAATCAGATTCATATTTCCAAACTGGTTAAAACACACTTAAAAGTCTCCCAATATATGAAGTAAGTATCCATTTATAAAATTATAACTAAACTAATTTAAACAAAATTATAACCATTTTCTTGATTTTACAAGTGATCAACAGATACCTGTGGATCTCTACTATCTAAAATAGTGTACACTTCATCACTTAGAAATAAGGAAGGTCTGAGCTTCATCATGGTGTGGCACTGATAACAAAGAGCAGATATGAGTAACTTTGAAGAGATGCAATCTATCTGATTTGGAGGCAGATTATATCTGGGGCTATGAGAATTTAAGAGGAAAGTCAAGAATAACTGGTATTACTCACCTAATATAATTTTGAACAGTGTTTCTCAAACCATTTAGTGTGAATAAATTTTCTTGGAGAGATACTTAAAAACATATCAATTTTCCTGTTCTTCACTCCACTCCCTCAGAGATTCTAGCTTAGAAGTTGTACAGTGGGGCTTTAAAAAAATGCATTTTATTTGATTCTGCTTCAGATACTTTCACATGAAACTCTGAGAAATACTGCCCTCCAGAGTGTGACTGCATTAAAACCAGTTTTCAAACAAGTATTAAAAATATTTTCCATCATTGATTTGGTGATGCTGAGCCAACACAGGCATTGTTTTATTAATGACATATGCTTACAATCTTGCCAACAAGTATGGATAAACAGAGAGTGTTATTAGATCATTAAAAACACAGCAAATGATAAACTGTCCAAGAGACTAGCTCAAAACAGTGAAGTCTTCTACTATTCCTCCCTCAGGTTGTCAATGCTCAAATCATGGCTATGCTTCTATATAAAAATATTTTTCTGGCCTACAATTATAGATCAAGAGAAGCAGTGCTTTTAAAACACTATTTAAAGATTATTCATCTGTTGAGAAAAACACTGTTAGTGTTTTGGTCATCTATATGTGATGTTACTTTCTGCTTTATATTGTTTTGTTTTCTTTCCAAAATTTTATAAACATCTATCTTGCAAAACTAGACTTAAACTTGTATAATCTTGTATCACAGTTTTAAAATGCAATCTTAATTATTTAGAAAAATAGCAAGGTGCTAAAGAAAAGGCTACATAAAACTTTGTTTAGTTATTTCTGCATATAGCATCATTTTATCACATTTCTGCCAATGTTTCTAGGTTATAACTTAAAGGGGAGAAATTGAGTATATGAGAACAAAATAAGTAAAAAGTGTCACCTGTGTCATGATAGTAATAGTCACTGAGAAATTTTCCGAGACTTTCAAGGTGTTAACAGATTACTTAGTATCAGACAGATATTTGACAGCATCAACAAAACATCTGATAACTATAATATTCTGTTATGGACTTCCTAGATAACCAACCCTTACCTCTCATTAAAATAAAGTGGTAATATTAAGAATAAAGTGGTCCATTTTGGAAAAAAGTCAAATAAGATGTAACAAAAAATCTCTGTAGACTACAGTGTAATTGGACTAGAGATTCCATGACACCCTAAAATACACAAAGCACTGCTGTAAAAGATGTGACACAGATTTGCCAGGATCAAGAAACACACCCTTGCTCAACAGCTGGGCAGGAGAGGCCCGAAATAGAACCAAATCACAAGCCCAGATGGGATGTCATGGCTGGAATGTAAGCAAGTTCTTACAAAACACATTTCTAAAGGAAGTAGTAACTTTATTTTCTGCATGTCAGAAAACTCACTTCTCCAACCTGACAACACCCATCAAAGACATACTTCAGACCCCTTTCACCCTTTTATTTGTCAATTTTGTCTAGGCAACTATTAAGAGTTCATCTCTTATCTGACACCCTGAAACAAAAGCAGAGATTTCTCAGTTTTCATTCCTTTTCATACACCTACAAGTTGATCTTCCCTGGTGGCTCAGCTGGTAAAGAATCCACCTGAAATGCAGGAGACCTGGGTTCGATAGCTGGGTTGGAAAGATCCCCTGGAGAAGAGAACAAGCTACCCACTCCAGTATTCTCGTCTGGAGAATTCCATGGACTGTAGAGTCCATGGGGTTGCAAAGAGTCAGACACAACTTAGCGACTTTCACTTTCACGAATTGATCTAGTTCTAGAAAGTCATTCTGTCTAGATTAACATCAGACTACTGTTGATTAAGAATAGAGAATGTCTTTTCTTCAGAGAGCTATCAGGGAAAGTAGGAAATGGTGAAATCAACTTATTTTTGATGCCTAGGAATACTGAAGAATACATCCTCTAGGTATGAAAAAGGATTGATTCAATTTTTCTTTAAATTCATATAGCTGAAAATATGTATATATGAATTCAAAGCTAGGTCCATTTAGAAATTATTTATTGCACCCCATTAGGTCACTGGAGAGGAAGAGATGGAACTTGTTTCAGAATCCTTCCATAAATAATTTTGTTAATTAACTCTATCCTTAACAGTGTGTCAACAAACTTATTACATTCTTGTGCCAGAATTAATAATTACACATTAATACTAAGTTTGTTTACTATACCCACAAATCCCAGAGTTAAGCATTCATTTAGGTATTTTTATAAATAAATACCAGGACAGTCAACCCAAATTGACTTTTTCAGTCAAGATGCTTTAGCCCAGCCCTGGCCAATCCATGTAAACTGCTTTCTGTAAAAATTCACTATAAACTAGTAATGTGTGTCACTTGTTACACACAAGTAAGTTTAACCTTCTTTGGCCACCTTATGCAAAGAGCCAACTCATTGAAAAAGACCCTGATGCTGAGAAAGATTGAAGGCAGAAGGAGAAGGGGACAACAGAGGATGAAATGATTGGAAGGCATCATCAACTCAATGGACATGAGTTTGAGCAAACTCTGGGAGATGGTGAAGGACAGAGAAGCCTGGCATGCTGCAGTCCATGGGGGTCACAAAGAGTCAGACACAACTGAGTGACTGAACAACAACAAAGTTTAGCCTTTGGGATATAAATATAGCACTCAGAGAGTCCGTGCCTTTAAGAAATTCATAGTCCAGTGTGTGTTTGAGGAGGTGAGGTAGAGAGGAGAGGATGGTAAAGCAACAGAAGAAATAGTAACTGTACACTGTGTTCTGACACAAACGTTTATAATGAGGTATCCCAGATCTGAGACTGGTTCACAGAGGTGGGTCAAACTGAATGTGTGGAAATTTTCTCCCAGAACTGAAAAGAGATTCCAGACAAAAGAAGTAAGAGTTACAAAACAGAAGTGCCAACTATTGTATGTTTTAGGAAATGCACATTGTTCAACTCTCAAGAGTACAGAAGGTCATGCAGGATAATAGGGATGATTAAGAACAGGAAGCTGAAAGCAGAGAGTGTACTATTGAGAGCCATGAGCACCATGCTAAGTGAACTGAATTTTATCCTTTGATGGTAAGATATGATTGAAGGCTTCAAATATGGGAACACTAGCTTAAATCATATAGTTCAGCCAAATTATTTGTGGTAATTGTTTAGAACGTATGGTAACTGCTACCACAAAGAAACATGCTTCAGTTCCACAATCTCTATCCTTTTTTTTCTGTTTTTCATCTCTTAGTTACATTTCCAGGGAAAATAAAAAATTCTCAGCAAATTAGAAATAGAAGAAAATGTTCTCCACCTGCCAAAAAGCATCCGAGGAAAACTTGCAGGTAACAGTAAGTCTAATTGTGAAAAATCAAATATTTCTCATCTAAGAGCTAGAATAAGGCAAGAATAGCTTACCAATTCTATTCAACATTGTACTAGATGCTGTAGCAAATGCAACAAAGTAAGAAAAATAAAAGTTATACATATTAAAAAGGAAGGAATAAAAGTACTTCTGTTCTCAGATGGCATGGTCTTTTATATAAAAAATCACATGGAATAAAAAATAAATAGGAGCTTTTAAACTAGCAAGTTTACCATGTTTAGTATATTTATAAAACAGAAATGCAAATCAAAACCACAATGAGGTACCACTTTACACCAGTCAGAATGGCTGCCATCCAAAAGTCTACAAGCAATCAATGCTGGAGAGGATGTGGAGAAAAGGGAACCCTCTTACACTGTTGGTGGGAATGCAAACTAGTACAGCCACTATGGAAAACAGTGTGGAGATTCCTTAAAAAACTGCAAATAGAACTGCCATATGACCCAGCAATCCCACTGCTGGGCATATACACTGAGGAAACCAGAACTGAAAGAGACATGTGTACCCCAGTGTTCATCGCCGCATTGTTTACAACAGCCAGGACATGGAAGCAACCTAGATGCCCATCAAGTGACGAATGGATAAGAAAGCTGTGGTACATATACACAATGGAATATTACTCAGCATTAAAAAAAAAATTCATTTGAATCAGTTCTACTCAGGTGGACGGAACTGGAGCCTATTTTCCACAGTGAAGTAAGCCAGAAGGAAAAACAACAATACAGTATACTAACGCATATATATGGAATTTAGAAAGATGGTAACGAGAACCCTGCATGCGAGACAGCAAAAAAAACGCAGATGTATAGAACAGTCTCGTGGACTCTGTGGAAGAGGGCAGGGGTGGGATGATATGGGAGAATGGCATTGAAACATGTTAATTATCATATGTGAAATCAATCGCCAGCCCAGGGTTGATGCTGGGAGCTGGTGCACCGGGATGACCCAGGGGGAGGGAATCGGGAGGGAGGAGGGAGGGGGGTTCTGGAGGGGGAGCATATGTAAACCCTTGGCAGATTCATGTCAATGTATGGCAAAACCAACACAATAAAGAAAATTTAAAAAAAGAAACAGTAAAACAAATAAAATAGATATAACATACCAAGAATATAAAGATTCAATATTATCAAGATGAAAACTTTTCTCAAGTTAATTCTAGATTTCACTCAACCTCAGTCAAAATTCTCATAACTTTTTCAATAGAAACTGATAAATCATAAAATTTGGAAATTCAAATGGTCTAGAATAAACTATTTTGAAAAAGAAAACAGATGAGCATCTTATATTACATAATTTCTGTGCCTAGTACATAAAAGGTGCACCATACATATTTGTTAAATAAATAACAAGTTCCCCCACATATAACAAAGTCTTACCATAATCAAATGTCACATTAACTTTTGATAGGAAAAATGAATTATGAAGATAGCAAATGATAATATCAGGTGAAGTAAAAAATAAAAATAACTAACAGACCTTAAGTTCTGTTGAGTTTGATGTGAACATATCATCAGGTGTTAGATGTCTTTGCCATTTGCAGATTAAAAGCAAATTTTTCCATAGTTGAAAATTTCAAATCACCACTATACCTTTTCCAAGGTTCTATCAGGTTATTTTCTCTTGTGAAGTGTTTAAAATGGCAGAACATAAAAGCACTTGAACCATAACAGTAATTAAAGATATTAAGACAAAAATAAATCATTCCATACTAAAACCTCTAAGCCTGAAAAATCTGTGACAGATAAAACAATGAGTAACCTTAGGAGAAATTTATTGCTTTACATACTGAAAACTAAACCTAATTGCCTCATAAATAACTAAGAAAAATATGCAAGTGATAATCTGAGGCCTAAATTAAAGTTGTTAAACTGATTATGCTGAAATAGACCGGTGTCCATATGAGCTTAATTTTGAGAAACACAATTTCTCCACTATTTAATTTAGCAAGATTTTTATTGTGCCTATCTGCTACAAGTCTGATAATTTCAGCCAGCAGATTACTGCATGTAATTTTACTAATGATTTAGAAATTCTCCATGTAGCTAAAAAGATATATTTATTGCTGATTTCAGCCTACCAATGGTTCCCAATGAGGCAAACTGCTATGGCTTCTAGGAGGGGTCAACAACAGGCTAAAAAGTATGTGTTCTTAAATTACCCAGGCGTGTAACCACCATTTCAAATAATAAATAAAACGTTTCCCTCACTCCATAAAATTCAACTTTACCCTTTAAATCGTTATTCCTACTCTTCCCCAACCACTCACTATCATCAAAGACTGCTTTGCTAGTTCACATACACTTTACGAAAATTCCATTTCACACTATATTGTGTATACATATGTGTGTATCTCCAGCTTCTTTCACTGTCTCTGCTACTGCATATATCCGTGTATTTCCTTTTTATTGCTGAGTACTATTTCATTGTTTGAATACATCACAACTGGGTTTATCCATTTTTCTACAGTTGGATACTTGGGTTGTTCTCTGTTTTATTTTATTTTATATTATATATAATGCTTTTATGAAATCTTTATACAAGTGATTTTGTGGACATAACTCTAATTTATAATTTATTTCCTTGGGAAATATCTAGGAATAGAAATGTTAGACCATGGAGTTGATTCATGCTTAAATTTGTAAGAAATCACTATATAATTCTGAAACTTTAATAAACTAGATGTAGTATTTTACCCTCTCACCAGCAAATTGTAAGAATTCATATTGTTCCACATTCTTATAAACATTTTGCATTTTTTATCTCTTTTATTTTGACTATTCTATTAGATGTAGTGTCTTATTTTGTGTGCATGTGTGCATTTTGTTCTGAATGGATATTTTTCTTTCCCAAGAGAAATGAAATCAACAACTTTTAGCATTTCATGTACTTGTACAATATGGAGATTAGATGATACCATCACCTCAGGCAATATCCTGTCTTGCCTAGAATTCTTATAGATTATGACTCAGAGATTAATCTCAAGTAGTTTTGACTAACTGGAACTTTTTTTAAAGTATTAAAAAATACTGCAAATCCCTAATGTTTTACGTGCTTTATAATTTAGCATGCTCAACTAGAACATATTCTAAAAGTGTGAAAATGTCTTTACCTTGTGCTTTGATAAAACTTAAGATAGAACAACACATGCATATAACATGTCAGCTTATACAATTTATTCATCTTCTATAACTGCTCACTAACTCTCATTCACTGATATCTGTAACAATCCTAAATAGTTCACAGTGTTTACTAAAAAGGGCTTCCCTAGTGGCTCAGACGGTAAAGCATCTGCCTACAATATGGGAGACCCAGGTTTGATCCTTGGGTCAGAAAGATCCTCTGGAGAAGGAAATGGCAACCCACTCCAGTCTTCTTGCCTGGAAAATCCCATGGATGGAGGAAAAGAGCGAAGTGCTTCTTCTGAAAAATATTCTCACCACCTGGAAAGGATTTTTCCCCTATTTCAAGAAGCCTAAGAAGAGTTCTAACAATTCAATGTGTCCTTTTTAGCACAAAATTGATACCAAAATAAATACAGCTAAAAATTATCTATCTTTTCCCTCTCCCTTTGCCTGCTATCTGATACAGATTTAATTTTCTGAAACAAACCAATCATAAGCAAAATAAGAGAAGCCTGGCAAACAGATAAATGACAATTATAGCACAACAGTAACAACAAAAGCTAATGCTATCACCATATTAAGGAGCAAGTTAAAGCTACTTGCCTTAGAAAATGTACAGACTAAAGAAAGAAGAGAGGACCTGAAAATTACATGTTTACTAGAGATCATCTGATGGTTGTATGCATATTTATACACATATTTACTATATGTATTAAAATAATTTTACAGAAGAAAGAAGGTGAAGAATGAGAGATAATTTTTAAAAGCTTTATAAGAAAAAAAGTTGATTTTAAAAAGGCATAAAGTACAAAACAAATACAATTTTGAGGCAAGGGAATAAAGAAACTGTACCAGACTATACTTAGTTTTACCACAGTTACCTCAGATTCAGCATACTTAATATCATACCTTTGATTCTCTAAATTCTCATCCTAATGCACAACTGACCATACCACTATATGTCTCAATCCCAGAAACAGCACCATCATCAAGATATCCTCCAACCTGGAGAACATACTTATATTCTGACTCTCCTTGTCTAAGTAGCAGTATCACATCACTTTCTATATGTCTTGCCATGTGATTGCCAATGTCAATTTTAAGCCTTCTTCATCTTCCTCTTGTAACTATGTTCCTCACATAGTTTCGCCATATTTCATTTTGACTTTCATATTGCAATCAGAATTTATTTACAAATAAAATCTAATTAAATCAGTCTTCTGTCTAAAATCATTTGATTATATACCATCACATATAAGGTAGTTGATAAGATAATTTAAAATCACAGTTTATAATTCAAGGATCTTTATGAATTAGCTTCTACCAATTTCTCTATATATAACCATATGAATAACTATGTATATACAACAATTGGCAGTATTATTTCCTGCTGAACTTTCATTCATACACTAAATTCCTGTTACACTGAGCCACTTTCACTTCCTTTTCTTGTACCTCATTGGCTTTCACATATTGTTAAACTTACTGAAACTCTCTTCAAATTACCCATGCACCTTCTTTCCTCATATACTTCTTTATGTAGCTAGGCAGCTCATAGTCATCCTCAATACCTAGTTCAAGAGTAATCTCTGGGAAGTCTTTCTTTACTGGCTTTGCCCTCCTCTGTTTTCCTATATTCTCATACTACCTTTGAGCTCTCTTATGCTGCTTCCTTTGAAAGTCTAATCCAGACACTACTTACATTCATTTAAAAAAAACCTGTTTTAACTGTATAGTTTAATATGTTTCAGTTATTCCACATTCTGGCTCAGTTCACTTCAATCGCTCAGTCATGTCCAACTCTGCAACTCCATGGACTGCAGCACACCAGGCCTCCCTGTCCATCACCAACTCCCAGGGTTCACCCAAACTCATGTCCATTGAGTAAGTGATGCCATCCAACCATCTCATCCTCTGTCGTCCCCTTCTCCTCCCACCTTCAATCTTTCCCAGCACCAGGGTCCTTTCAAATGAATCAGTTCTTCACATTAGGTGGCCAAAGTATTGGAGTTTCAGCTCCAACATCAGTCCTTCTGATGAATATTCAGGACTGATTTTCTTTAGGATGGACTGGTTGGATCTCCTTGCAGTCCAAGGGACTCTCAAGAGTCTTCTCCAACACCACAGCTTTCTGCCATAAGGGTGGTGAAATCTGCGTATCTGAGGTTATTGATATTTCTCCTGGCAATCTTGATTCTAGCTGGTGCTTCATCCAGCCTGGCATTTCACATAATAGACTCTGCATATACGTTAAATATGCAGGGTGACAATATACAGCCTTGACATACTCCTTTCCCTATTTGGAACCAGTCTGTTCCATGTACAATTCTAACTGTTGCTTCTTGACCTGCATACATATTTCACAGGAGGCAGGTAAGGTGGTCTGATATTCCCATCTCTTAAAGAATTTTCCACAGTTTGTTATGATCCACACAGTCAAATATTTTGGTGTAGTCAATAAAGCAGAGAAGTAGGGCTTCCCTGATAGCTCAGTTGGAAAGAATCCACCTGCAATGCAGGAAACCCCAGTTTGATTCCTGGGTTGGGAAGATCTGCTGGAGAAGGGATGGGCTACCCACTCCAGTATTCTGCCTGGAAAATTCCCTGGACTGTATAGTCCATGGGGTCATAAAGAGTTGGACATGACTGAGCTACTTTCACTTCACTAAAGCAGAAGTAGATGTTTTTCTGGAACTCTTTTGCTTTTCTGATGATCCAACAGATATTGGCAATTTGATCTTTGGTTCTTGCATCTTTTCTAAAACCAGCTTGAATATCTGGAAGTTCATGGTTCATGTACTGTTGAAGTCTGGCTTGAAGAATTTGGGGCATTACTCTGCTAGAGTGTGAGATGAGTGCAATTGTGCAGTAGTTTGAGCATTCTTTGGCATTGCCTTTCTCTGGGATTGGAATGAAAACTAACCTTTCCGGTCTGTGGCCACTGCTGAGTTTCCAAACTTGCTGACCTACTGAGTGCAGCACTTTCACAGCATCATCTTTTAGGATTTGAAATAGCTCAACTGGAATTCCATCACCTCCACTAGCTTTGTTCACAGTAATGCTTCCTAAGGCCCACTTAACTTTGCATTCCAAAATGTCTGGCTCTGGGTGACTGATCACACCATTATAGTTATCTGGGTCATGAAGATCTTTTTTGTATAGTTCTGTGTATTCTTGCCACCTCTTCTTAATATCTTCTGCTTCTGTTAGGTCTATACCATTTCTGTCCTTTATTGTGCCCATCTTTGCATGAAATGTTCCCAAGGTATCACTAATTTTCTTGAAGAGATCTCTAGTCTTTCCCATTCTATTGTTTTCCTCTATTTCTTTGCATTGATCACTGAGGAAGGCTTTCTTGTCTCTCTGTGCTATTCTTTGGAACTCTGCCTTCAAATGGATATATCTTTCCTTTTCTCCTTTGCCTTTAGCTTCTCTTCTTTTCTCAGCTATTTGTAAGCCCTCCTCAGACAACCCATTTTGCCTTTTTTCTTTTTCATTCTGGCTAGCATATCTAAATTTCAGCCCTTCGAGTGAATGTATGGATACATCACTGTGGCTTTAGTTTACATTCCCCTAATTAATAATAAAGTTGACAACCTTTTATGTTCTTACTTTTCAACTACCCAATCTTCTCTGTGGAAGTGTCTGTTTAACACATTTACTGTTTTGTTAAATTGTTGTGGTTCATTTTGTATTACTGAACTGTAAAATTATACAATACGAATATACATATATATATAATCTTACAGCTCCATTATACATATGTGTATGTGTATGCACTTTCATACATATATACATGTGTAGCATGTATGTGCATGTTATATATGCATGTACAATATTCTGAAAACAGAAGTTTTAAATTTTGACCAAATTCATCTTTAACAAGTGCTTTTATCATTCATACTTTTTGTTTCCTTTCTAAGAAATCTTTGTATAACTCAGGTTTACAAATTTTATCCCCTATGTTTCCATCTAAAAATTTTGTAGTTTTATTTCTATGATACATTTCAAGTTCACCTTCATGCATTGTGACATACACTTCATTTTTGTTTGAAATTATTAATTGTCCCATTTGTTCAAACACTATTCTTTCCCCTATCAAACTACCCTGAATCTTGGCTGAAAGTCATTAGGCCACATATCTGTGAGTGGCAAGTGAGTATGTTTCTGGACTATTCGTGTTCCAGTTACATGTTTGCATATTCTTCAACAAACACATCACTCTTCTTAGTACTCTAGCATTATAGTAAATCTTGAAATGAGGTAGTGTCTTCCTACTTTTTAATTTTTAGAATTTTTGATCATTCTGTGTTCCTTGAATTTCCATATATATATATATATATATATATATATATATATAATAGTTTTAGCTTGTCCATTTGCAGAAAATACAGACTTCTGAAATTTTGGCTGGGTTAAATTTCAACCTATAGATCAATTAAGAATGAAAACAATTTCTCTCAGCATATTTTGTAGGTTTCTCAGCATATATTTGTAGTGTACAAATATTGCACCTGGATTTTTTCAAAAACAGTATGTTTATATGTTATTGTTAATGGTATCTGATTTCAAGTGTATATTGTTCAAATATAGGAAAATAATTAAGTTCTGTATATTAATTTGAATCTGAGACTGATAATATTACATATACTGAGATTTCACACACATAGAGTAATGCCATCTGAAATGAAAATTATTTCTAATCTATATAAATTTGATTTATTTACCTATTTGCAACTCATATAATACTTTCTATTTTAATACACAGGATTGTATCCAACTCACCAGACCAGGCTGATTTCTTAGTCACCACAAGACAACAAAGATCGATCTAGTCAAAGTTATGGGTTTTCCACTAGTCATGTATGGATGTGAGAGTTGGGCTGTGAAGAAAGCTGAGCGTAGAAGAATTGATGCTTTTGAACTGTGGTATTGAAGAAGACTCTTGAGAGTCTCTTGGACTGCAAGGAGATCCAACCAGTCAACCCTAAAGGAAATCGGTCCTATATATTCATTGGAAAGACTAATGCTGAAGCTGAAACTCCAATACTTTGGCCACCTGATGTAAAGAACTGACTCCTTGGAAAAGACCATGATGATGGGAAAGATTGAAGGCAGGAGGAAAAGGGGACGACAAAGGATGAGATGGTTCAATAGCATCATCGACTCCACAGACCTGAGTTTGAGTAAGCTCCGGGAGTTGGTGATGGACAGGGAAGCCTGGCGTCCTGCAGTCCATGAGGTCACAAAAAGTTGCACACAACTGAGCGACTGAACTTAACTGATGACACAGAATAACTCAACATTCTTTCCTGAACAGTTCAGGGCAAGAGCAGTACTGAATGAGTCTGCCCTTCCCCAAGGTTAGATTTGGCTTTAATAATTTGCTATTTCTGATGAATATATTCCATTTGAACGAAGCCAGGGGTCCTCACCCTTAATAAGTCCCTCTACCAGGCAGGTTCCATGCCTAGATGGGCAGCCCGCCGACAGCCCGTATTTCAGAAAGGGTAGCGTGGACCACTTCAGTCCCTAGAGGCTAAAACTCACCTGACCATGCAGAAGTCCATCTGCTGCCACAAGGGATCCAGCCGGCCCTCAGCTCTTCTTGTGCCAGTCTCACACTTCATGGTTCAGTTCCGCTCCAACTTCATGCGAATGAAACGGCCATCTCGAAAGATGAATAAATGGTTCCTCAGCCCTCTCGGCCCCGGACCCATGAGCATAAGCGGCCGCTCCGCCTCGACAGTCTCCTCCGCTCACTCAGGGCCGGGCTCGCTTGGGCAGTTCAGTCGCCGCGTCTCAAGGCATGCTGGGAAATGAAGTCCGTGTCACGTGAGCGTAGTCCGAGTGGCACGTGACGTGCGCAGGGTTCCGGGAGTTACGCTCTGACTCGTGAGGTCTTCCTGAGAAGGCGATGGCACCCCACTCCAGCACTCTTGCTTGGAGAATCCCGGGGACGGGGGAGCCTGGTGGGCTGCCGCCTATGGGGTCGCACAGAGTAGCACACGACTGAAGCAACTTAGCAGCAGCAGCAGCATGAAGTCTTCAGAAGCTTAGAACCAGAGGAATTCAGACAAAAAGGTATTTCCCGGTGTTGGGATTATTCAATGCATGCAAGTAGACCTTCTGGATTGTTTAGTCCACCTTTTTAATTTCACATACGGCCCATTTATTGAATATATAATTATTGTGGGCCAGACCTAGTACTTAAGGTTGAGAAATAAAGATAGTTCCTGTCCTCAGGTTTACAGACCCTGGGGGCCACAGACAGGCGTGCAGACAGTTATAATACACTATGGGGGTAAGCACTAAATGCCAAGGAAGGAAATTCCTAGATTTAGGTGATGGGGAAAGTTTCCTGTAGGAGATACAGGGGAACAGACGGGAAGAGACAGGGAGAAAATCTCTTTCCAGTCCGGCTTAGCCTGCCTGAAGCAGCAGCACGGGCAAAGTCTGAGAGGAGAGAGAACTTTGAAGGAGTCATTGCTTCCAGTGTGTTGGGTAGCATTTTCCTATGATTGAACCCCAAAGAGCAGAGGTGATGGTCATGCTGGGAAGCCAGTCAGTGGACAGAAGTGGAGAAGAGACAGGTACGAAGATCACATTGGGCCTCAGACACTGTGTTAAGCGGTTTTGTTTTTATCCTAGGAAGAGTGGGAAGCTGGTGATGATTTTAAGGAGGGATATCACAGGATTAGATTTTTCCAAGGATATGATACCTTTTTCTCATATTTAGATTTTATTTTATATATTCTTAAATATTTTGTAGACTTCTTCATGTATTCCTTACTATTTCTCACAACTCATTTTAAAGTGGAATAATATGAATACCTTCTACTCTCCACTAGATTCACCATTTTTACATATATATACGTATATACTTATATATTATTTTATTTATTTAACTACATATTAGTAGGCTTTATTTTTTAAAGTGGTTTTGGGTACACCCAAAAATTGAACAGGAAGTTCCCAGATGGCCTTTTATTTCCCACACCTACATGCTGTTCTTCACATCTTTCATCAGTGTGATACATTTGTTACAATTGATGTGCATTGTGTTTCCTACAGATTTAATGAAGACCATGGTATGTATCCATTAGGATACATTAGGATACAGAATAGTTCTGCTCTCCTAAAAACCCCTGTGTTCCACTATTCATCCCTCTTTCCCTCTGAACCCTTGGTATTTAATTTTCCCCATTGGCTGTCACTTTCCATACAGTGTTGAATAGAGCTGATGAGTGGACGTCTTGTTTTATTTCTGATCATAGGACTAAAGCAATCACCATTAAGCATGAAATTATATGTGATTTTGATGCTTGCCCAGAACAGATTTAGAGATTTCTCTCTGGTTCTAGTTTTATGAGAATTTTTTTATGAATGGATATTGGATTTCATTAAATGCTTTCAACATGTTTTAAGATGATGTTTATTGATATGATCACATTTTTCTCCTTTATTATTTTAATGTGGTCAGTTACACTGATGTATTTTTCAATTGGCAAACTGATATTTTAGTTCTGCTAAAACTAACAACAGTCCGAATGTATTATGCTCTTTTATATTACTGTATTTTATTTGCTAAGTGTTTTGTTAAGCCTGTTTTGTGTAAATTAATGGTGGATATCAGTATTTAGTTGTTGTTTTTTTTTTTTCCTTGAAATATCTTTGTCTGGTTTGGATACCATAATGCTTGCCCCATAAAATGAGTTTGGATATGTTCTTTCCTTGTTGTTTTTCTAAAAGATTTAATGAAGGATTGCTATATTTTTCTTCCTTAAACATCTGATGGATTTGACCAATGATGCTTTCTAAACCAGAATGTTCTTTGTGGAAAGGTTTTAAATTGAAAATATATTAAAGTGATATAGGGCTATTAAAGTTTACTATGTCCTCTAACATCAAGTTTTAAATGTGTGCTTTCAAGGAATTTTTGTAATTCACATAAGATGTCAAATTTATTTTCATATATTTATTTGATGTTATTAAGTTATGTAGAGCTTGTGCTGATGACTCTTCTTTAATTCCTGTTATTTGGTAATTTGGTCTTTTCTCTTTTTTATTGACTTTAATCAGTACAACCTGAGTGTTTTCTTTTTAATTTTGTAGATCATTTTTAAAAAACTGCTTTCACTTTTAATAATTTTTCTCTGTATTCATTTCTTATTTTAATGATCTTTTTCTTATTTTTTTTCTTTATCTTAGTCTTTTTGTTTTCCTAACTTTTTCAGAAGTAGAAGTTTCAATCATTGATTTTAGACTTTTCCTTGTATTTGATATGAACATTTAAACATATAAATATCTGTGTAAGAACTGTATTGATTATGAATGCAAATTTTGGGTCATTTTTTCATTTTCATTAGTTTATAATATTTTATAATTTTTCTTATGCTATCCTCCTTGACCTGTGGGTTATTGAGAAGTGTATTATTTAATGCTTGAAGTAATTATTTCACACATAGGATATGTTTTTTGTTTTTCCATAGAGGCAAGTCAATCTAACTCAAGGTATTTAATCATGCGTAAGACGTTTTTAAATGACTTTCCAATGTTTGGAGTATTTTCCATAATTATTTTATGTACTATCCCTACCCTTTAGAAAGGAGCCAAAACATCAGTTTCTCAGCCTTTCTTACATCTAGAACAAAAACCTAGGTTTATTAGTCAGAGGCACCAGTGTATGACCTTGATTCAGAAGAAAGCTTTCTGAAGAAGTAGATGCATGAAGAAATTAATTGTTTCTAGTGATGTTGGGTGACATAAAGCATTAACATAAAGCGTTCAAGGGGGAGTGGCTAGGGTTTTGATGTTCATGATTCAGTTTCAGCAGTGTGGTTTTAATGTTTTCTTTAGATGGATGACCTCTAAATCTTATACTTTGTTCTTCCCTGCTCCCTGAGATTTTGTAAGATTGTTTTTAGGTAAATTGCTTTTCCATTTGAATTAATTAAGGTGGCTTCTGTTACTTCGAAAAGGAATTATGACTGACAAAGAGGTGATTATTTTTCTAAATAATTTGCAAGTAAGTAAATCAGCTTTTAATCAGAAATATGTAACACTTTCCCTGCACTTCAGGACAGACAAGAACAGTGTTTGTACACAGCGATTATTAAGTAAATATAAATGAATTGATGTACATTCATGTTGTTGAAATATACAGTTGCTCTTGAGATTGTCTTCAAGTATGGTAAATTGCTCTACTAAGAAATCAAAATCTATATTACGTAAAATATTTTGCTACAAGGTGTTTTATCCTCCAGACCTCTTATATTTTATCTTTATTATGTTATATTACAAATATTTATGAAAATAGGCTGGAATGATATGAAAGTCTGTAGACTGTCTCTGAAAATCCATTTCAAATTGCTACCGTAAAAAATTCTGAATAAATTCAATCTAGTGCCTGATTTGCCTGTATTACTATAAGAAAGAAAGAAAAAACAAAAAACTTCCCCTGACAAATGATTCCAAAGTGTGTTCACCTCTTAGATCAACTCTGTGATGATGCCTGTGAACTTGTGGGTGAGCCGAATAGTTAGTTTCTGGTTACAGATTCTTAAACTTTAATTTTCAGAATGAACATATTGAGGATTGGTTGACTTGACTATCTAAATCTGAAATTTCAGCACACTTATTCCATAGAACTGCTTTTTTGGGAGGACTACTAGTTGTGTAGGGCACTGCTGGGTATATACCACTAGCACATGAGTGAAAATTGACTTGCACTGTATCTTCTGGTTTGCTCCCTTACTTCTGTTTTACAACCCACTTGATATTGTTCTGTGCCCTAGAAGTGTGATCTTCATGAGCTCTGCAGTTTGGTATACTTTGGTTGGTAAATGAGAGACACCAGGAGGAGATCGGTGCGTAAAGGGAAGAGAGGTGGAGACAATTTTCCACCAACTTCTTCCTGCTGTGTGGTTGACGGAGGATGTGTTCGGCTGTTGAAGGTTGCAGCCTCTGTCTGGTGGTTCCACAACTAGATTTTTCTCCTTGAAAATGGCTCCCTGTCTTTGTCCCTTCAGACTTAAAAACAGTACTGTTTTACACTCCTGTTAACCCCAGGGTGCTTACTAAGGTACCCTTGTTATTTTTCTTTAACTCTGCCCCCAAATTTTGTAAATGGTCTTGTCTTTGAATTTATTTAATCACCAGTTTTGAGTGGAGGGTCTGTTTTTCTGCTGATACAGTAATTATACCAGGAATGATACCAGGAATCAGGGCTTCCAAATGAGAATCTAGGAGTGAGTTGCTCATTTATTTAATAACTACATGGATATCTTACTTCTGAGGAAAAAAATATGAAAATGGTAATCCATGCTTTTCAGTGAAAGCATAGTTGCTCAAATTATCATTGGTCATGGTATTGAAAGATGGGATATAGTCAGTATCAACTTCATCAGCATACAGTCAGTGCAATCATAATAAATCATATTATTTAATGCTGTGTAGTCACTGTGTTGATATTCTTAATAAATTTTATCAGTGTTTGTAAATGAAGTTCAATGGATAATATAGCACATGTCAAAGAGTTGGAGTTTCAGCTCACACCTAGTCCCACCTCCTTCTGCCTCTCTCTACCATCATGTGACTGGTCTTGGCCACATGCTCCTCCACCTCTGCCCAGTGACTGCTGCCCCAAGAGGCACCCCAGGTGCTGGCACAGGAAGGGCTGCGGTTTGTGTACCTCTGTGTCATAAAACAGGACCCTGGGACACTCTGAGAGTCTGCATATGTACCGCAACTTTCCCCATGCCTGAGCAAATGTGATACTTTATAACAAATCAAAAATCCCATGACAGTTGAGAGAGATATGGAAAAAAGAAAAACTTTTTCCAGATTTTTCATCAGAGGCCTGCATTTTTATCTTGTTCTGCTCCCTACCAATTCTTGGGCTTCCCAAGCCCAAGTGCCAGTGGTAGAGAACCCACCCACCAATGCAGGATATATAAGAGACATGGGTTTGATCCCTGGGTCGGGAAGATCCCCTGGAGAAGGGATGACCCACTCCAGTATTCTTGCCTGGAAAATCTCATGGACAGAGGAGCCTGGCATCCTACAGTCCATAGGGTCGCAAAGAGTCAGACACAATTGAAGCGATTTAGTGTGCACAGCACATGAATACATGGGAGAGTGGAGAAGATAGATTTTAAAACAGAATAATAATTAGTTTGCCAATAAATGCAGATATTTCCTTTGGGAGGGAAGGACAAGAGAGGAATGTATGTTCAACATTCCAGCTCTTTGGAAGTCTGCTGGAAGGATGGTTTTCTGTGTCACAGTGTAGACTGTGGGAAAATATGGATATATAAAATAGGTCCATTGCCTTTAAGGCAGTGCCATTTCTCTCCTAAACTACAATAGCACCTTCTAACTCATACACTTACATCCATATTATTGTCAAGATGTAGTTCCAAATTGCGAAGTCATAATTGCTTGGCACCTGTCCACCATCCCAACACCATCAAATTGCATAAGACACTGAGCATGTTCATGAAAATAATGAGATTTCTATCTGCATCTTATCTGAGCTGGAATTTTCTTCTTTATGTCTTTCAGTGTTGTATCAAAGTCATTTATTTTTAATCAATCAAAAAAGTAAGAGAAGGAAAAAAATGCATATGCCAAAAGGAATGAGGTGAATTTGAGACATCATTTTCTATTCTTAACTTGTATTCTGAAATTTGGGGACTTAGTACTTTAATGCTTTAGTCTTTTCTTTTTACTTATTTTTAAGTGAATATATTTTGACTGTCACATGTTAGTAGAAATTGTTGTAATTCTAAAATAAATAATCCCTTTCTGGTGAATAGTTTTGAAGTTAAGAGCAGAAAAGTTTACACAAACTGTTACTTAAAGTGTATATTAACCATATAAACCAAGGTTTCCACATTTAAACAGGTAAGAGATTCTTGGAAAATGTTTATCTCCCTTTATAGAAGCACCCCTTGTGTATTGTAGAAAAAGTTGTGTGCATGTGGATATACACACAAATACAAAGA
Organism: Antilocapra americana; assembly: GCA_007570785.1. Classification (NCBI taxonomy): domain Eukaryota; kingdom Metazoa; phylum Chordata; class Mammalia; order Artiodactyla; family Antilocapridae; genus Antilocapra; species Antilocapra americana. Next base: position 1,513,096 of record ML663010.1, on the reverse strand, counting down.
GACTTTCAGTGTTTATTCTACATTTAGTCAAATTAAACACCCCTTTTGAAGACTGAACTGCGTAAGCATGGTCTCACCCCAAAGAGAAAACATAGTAATAAAAATATAAAACTTACCATCTGACTGTTCAATCTTTATAGATTCTGGGAATGTAAAAGCATCTCTTTAATGCAAAAGTTATTACAACATATTTACTTAATATGGCATTTTTACATTAGGGATGATTTTTAAACATGGTCAGGCATACATTTTTAAAAAATATCACTAGCCAGCTCTTGAAAGGTACATTTTGGGAAAGGTAAACTGAAAGTAGTGAGATCTTAACACTTAGCATAGTAGTACTAAGAAGTTGTAACCAGGGTGATGACTATGAGCCTGTTGTAGTTCAGTTGCTAAGTCATGTCCAACTCTTTGCAACCCTATTAACTGTAGCATGCGAGGCTTCCGTGTTCTTCACTGTCTCCTGAAGTTTATTCAAACTCATGTCCGTTGAGTTAGAGATGCCATCCAACCATCTCATCCTCTGTTCCCACCTTCTCCTGTTGTCCTCAATCTTTCCCAGCATCGGGGGTCTTTTCCAGTGAGTCCACATTGTGCATCAGGTGGCCAAAGTTTTGGAGCTTCAGCATCAATCCTTCCAATGAATATTCAGGACTGATATCCTTTAGGACTGACTGGTTTGATCTCCTTACTGTCCAAGGGACTCCCAAGAGTCTTCCCCAACACCACAGTTCAAAAGCATCAATTCTTCAGTGCTCAGCCTTTTTTGAGGTCCAACTCTCACATCCATACAAGACTACTGGAAAAACCATAGCTTTGACTAGACGAACCTTTGTAGGCAAAATGATGTCTCTGCTTTTTAATATGCTGTGTAAGTTTGTGTCATACCTTTTCTTCCAAAGTACAGGTTTCTTTTAATTTCATGGCTGTAATCACTGTCTGCAGTGATTTTGGAGCCCAAGAAAATAATGGGCATTGAAATCAACAAGAGAAAGTCTAGGAGGAATGAGTAGGAAGTATAATCAGAATTTGGTAGGTAACCATGGGAATGGAGTTGGAAAGGAAAAAGGGAAGAATTGCAAATGAAGTATTGGTTTCAAATCTTGCCATTTATGAATTTGGAGACAGAGGCAATGGATTGTATTTGAAGGGAAAGACCCTTCAGGTTAAGGTTTATGGAGTCTGAGGTGTCTGCAGCAGGACATTCAGATGAATATGAGTAAACAGTTGGATATGAGTCTAGAAGTCAGAAATAAGGTGAGAGCTAGAGAAATGCCTGGAGAAATCAGAGGTTAAACAAAGTTGTCTATTTTTGAAGGAGGTTAGTTAAGAGAAAAAAGAATAAAACAAAGAATTAATAACTGACTGGGGTACAAAGTTAGTTAATGCCTGAACTAAATGATTGACAAGAACTGAGTTTATGTGTAAGTTATTTTTAGGAAGAGCAAGACAAAACAGTCCATACCTTAAAAGACATTTAAAGTATGGCACTCTGAGCTAAGGTCAGGTGTTAGCCTGATATTTAGTCTCAGTCCCTGACTGGGTATCCGAGGCCACGCCCATGGCCACGCCCATCCGCACCTGCAGTCTTGGGCGCTTCATTCTGCCTGGCCGCCATCTTGAGAAACGTTGGCCTTCTTCAGCCTGTATTCCTGACTTAGGTTTAGAATTGTAGTCACCGTAAGTACAACTCTGTGCTTACCCCTTAGGCATCTCTAGAAAGATGAAGCTACATTAATACTCAGTTTGGTAGGCACACGTTAGGCATTCTACCCTGTCAGCTCACTATGTCTGGAGCAGCCGGTGCTTCCATCTTCCTTCCCTGCTCAAGGGACGGCGCTAAGAACAGAGGGCTTCCACTTAAGCCGGTCCCCAGGCAGGGCAGGGTTGGGGATGGGGGGCACCAAGCCCCGCAGCCCCTGGGCAGGCCCAGTGGTTCAGCTTATCTGGAAGTCCTACAGGTGTGAATGGCATTTTTGTTTGTTTCTCTTCTCAAGAGTCACTGCTCCTCTTTGCCTTGTCAGATGTCTCAAAGTTGTTTCATGCATTTTGTCCAGTTTTCTTATGTCTGTAGAATAAATCTTGTTTTACTTTCTCAATCCTGATGGACACAGCCTGGATTTTGCTTGGACAACTGGGTGAACAGGGGTGCCCTTTACTAACATGGAACTGACCTCAAGAGAAATAGATTTTGAAGGGAAAGTCAAGGGTTCAGTTTTGGACATACAAATTTTGAGATGCCTGTGAAAAGTCCAGGTTAAGGTTACAGTAGAGTTTTGCATGTATGGGTTTGGAAACAAGAGGAGAGATCTGGAAGAGAAATCATAGTTATTAGTGTTTCTCTAAATAGTACTGAATTTTCATGTGAATTTGGTCACCTTGGCTAATAGATGCGAGGTAAAGAACTGGTGGATATGTGGAAAATGATGATGGTAATGATTCTGGTTAAAATGTTTCCTTTCATTCAGTATTCAAGCAGTTTACCTTCCTCTCAGTTACAGAACTTTTGTTCAGAACATCTTTATTTGGCCAATATTTGAAATATTCGTGTTGCAATGCATATTGCAGTTTCAATATCAACCAATTAAAACTTTTTCTCATATAATTGTAATTTTCCTTTGACCCATGGTTTTTTTATGAGTATAGTGTATAATTCAAATGTCACATTTTCTAGTTATCTTTTTATGATTGATTTTTGGCTTGATTGTACTGGAGCCAGAGAATGTACCCTTAAGATTTTGTTACTGAACCACAGTTGTTTTTTCAAGGGGCTTAATGGTTCCATAAAGTCTACTTTAGTTCTTTAACTCTATCCAGTCATATTTGAGTTTATGTATTTTCCAAATAGGACTTTCCACATAAAGCCATGGTAATATAGCCATTATTACTGTGTCCCATTATAAGGAGAACAGATTCTTAGTGAACTCGTGCAAATAGCTATATTTCCATGAAAATGAAAATATTAAGTTTCCAAATTGTGAAGGGATTGGGTAGAGAAGACATAAATGTCTCAATTTTACTTACAAAGCTATAACTTACCAGGTTACTATATGTTACAATTAGCTTAAGGGGAAAGCTTTCCCCTTATATGGAAAACACAGATTAAAAGCCAGTAATATTTCAGATAAAAACTATAAAACATATAACCATATTCATCAGTTCACTCTATCCAGTGTACCTAATCGTTGATCTTGTATTTTGTTAACAGTTTGAAGGAACTGTCAGGGTTACATCAGTGTTTTGATTAGAGTTCTGTAGTTATTCAGTTCAGCAGTGTGATCTGAATGTTTACAGAAACCTGTACTAGTCAAAAATCCTTTCTATGAATCTTAAAATGAAGCTCTTTTTGCTGATGCATTAGAATGAAACAATAGCTCTCTTTGAATAACAAAAAAACTTAAAGGGCTTGGTTAAAGATCTGATGACATTGCAGTTGAAAAACTTGACATACAATGTGACCTACAATGTTTAAAGATAATAGCTAGAATTATGACTGATAATACTCTACTAGGACATATCGAAGTTTTAGAAATTTCACATGATTTCTAGGAAATTTATATTAATGACATTTATCCATACTGTACAACTTAAGATTTATCATCACTCATTTTATAACGCCTCCCATGTATTCTGAAATGTCAAATAATCCTAATTAGTTTATTTCTCTCTGTGATGCTTCAGCAGCCCTCTGAAGCATCCCAAAGTTAGCTTGAGATCCAAAAAACTTCAATTAAAATTTGATCCTTGAAATTTTGTCAGAAATATCAAAAAGGTTTAAAAATACCTGGTCAGAGTATAAGGTGACTGTAAAGCACTGCTTACTCACTTAACCAAAGTGCCATTAAAAGATTTCAAAGGCAAATAAAGTTATGAAAGAACACTTAAAAGGTGAAGAATGTAATCTGTAATCAACAGTAGCTCAGTATTCCAAGAAAACTTGGTTCTCTTAACAGAGAGCACTAAAATTTCAGTCTTTCATCAGCTTACTTTTAATAACAAAGTCCCTAATTAGATCACTTACTTAATTAAAATCCAGTTTAATCCTAACCATTTCTGACCACGTACAAAACTCTTTTCTCAGGGTTCCTTTCCCATACACTAAACCTTCCACAATTTTCTGTGTGCATGTTGTTTAGTCACTGAGTCATGTCCAGCTCTTTTGTGACCCCATGGATTATATGCTGCCAGACTCCTCTGTCCAAGGAGGTTTTCCAGGCAAGAACACTGGAGTGGGTTACCATTTCCTGCTCCAGTGTATCCGTATTAGGTTAACCTTTATTTTCTCTTCCATTTAGAAATAACCAGGATTAGGACAAAATCACTTTGTTTTCCCTTAACAAAATGCATTTCCAGTTTTCATACTTTCTTGCACTGAAAACACATATCTTTCCTGTAGGCTAAAATGTTTCCCTTATTATTTCCAGTAGCTTGAATTATGTGTATATTGTTATTTTTACTTAGTTTTTTTTTTAAAGGCTGAGATTCCATTAGAATCTGCCTGCCAATACAAAATATAAGGGTTTGATCCCTGAGTTTGGAAGATCCCCTGAAGAAGGAAATGGCAACCCTCTCCAGTATTCTTGCTTTGGAAATCCAAGAAAAGAGGGGCCTAGCAGGCTACAGTCCATGGGGTTACAAAAGAGTCAGACACAACCCAGTGACTAAACAACAAATATTCCATTGTGTGTGTGCATCTTATATATCACATCTTTTTCCATTCATTTGGTGATGGACATTTAGCTTGCTTACATGTCCTGGCTATTGTAAATAGTGCTGCAGTGAACATTGGTGGTCATGTATCTTCTCAAATTACAGTTATCTCCAGATACATGCCTAGAAGTGGGATTGCTGAATCATATGATAATTTTATTTATAGTTTTATAAGGACCCTCAAAATTGTTCTCCATTGCGGCTGTACCAATTTACATTTCCACTAACAGTGTGGGAGGGTTTCCTTTTCTCCACACCCACCCCAACACTGATTATAGATTTTTTGATGATGGCCATTCTGACCAGTATGAAAAGGCAAACAGATAGGACACTGAAAGATGAACTCCCCAGGTCAGTAGGTGACCAATATGCACCTACTGATCAGTGGAGAAATAATTCCAGGAAGAAAGAAGAGATGGAGCCAAAGCAAAACAACACCCAGTTGTGGATGTGACTGGTGATGGAAGTAAAGTCCAATGCTATAAAGAGCAATATTGCATAGGAACCTGGAATGTTAAGTTCGTGAATCAAGGCAAATTGGAAGCGGTCATACCGGAGATGGCAAGAGTGAACACCAATATTTTAGGAATCAGCAAACTAAAATGGACTGGAATCAATGAATTTAACCCAGATGACCGTTATATCTACACTGTGGTCAAGAATCCATTAGAAGGAACAGAGTAGCCATCATAGTCAACAGAACAGTCCAAAATGCAGTACTTGGCTGCAATCTCAAAATGACAGAAAGATTTCTGTTCGTTTCTAAGGCAAACCATTAAACGTCACAGTAATCCAAGTCTTTGCCCCGACCAGTAATGCTTAAGAAATTGAAGTTGAATGGTTCTATGAAGACGAACAAAACCGAGAGATGGGATTACCAGACCACCTGACCTGCCTCCTGAGAAATCTGTGTGCAGGTCAGGAAGCAACAGTTAGAACTGGACATGGAACAACAGACTGGTTCCAAATAGGAAAAGAGTACATCAAGGCTGTATATTGTAACCCTGCTTATTTAACTTATATGCAGAGTACATCATGCAAAACGCTGGGCTGGATGAAGCATAAGCTGGAATCAAGAATGCCAGGAGAAATATCAGTAACTTCAGATATGCAGATGACACCACCCTTATGGCAGAAAGTGAAGAAGAACTAAAGAGCCTCTTGATGAAAGTAAAAGAGGAGAGTGAAAAGTTGGCTTAAAGCCCAACATTTAGAAAACTAACATCATGGCATCTGGTCCCAACATTTGATGACAAATAGATGCTTTACTTTTGCGGGCTCCAAAATCACTGCAGATGGTGACTGCAGCCATGAAATTAAGACTTACTCCTTGGAAGAAAAGCTAGGACCAACCTAGATGTCATATTAAAAAGCAGAGATATTACTTTGCCAAGAAAGGTCAAAGCTATGGTTTTTCTAGTAGTCATGTATGGATGTGAGAGTTGGACTCCAAAGAAAGCTTAGCACTGAACAATGGATGCTTTTGAACTGTGCTGTTTGAGAAGACTCTTGAAAGTCCCTTGGACTGCAAGGAGATCCAACCAGTCCATCCTAAAGGAAATCAGTCCTGAATATTCATTGGAAGGACTGATGCTGAAGCTGAAACTCCAATACTTTGGCCACCTCATGTGAAGAATTGACTCATTGGAAAAGACCCTAATGCTGGGAAGGATTGGGGGCAGGAGGAGAAGGGGATGACAGAGGATGAGATGGCTGGATGGCATCATCGACTCAATGGACATGAGTTTGAGTTAACTCCAGGAATTGGTGATGGACAGGGAGGCCTGGTGTGCTGCAGTCCATGGGGTTGGACACAACTTAGTGACTAAAACCAATAACCAACCAAGATTTAGAAAGACCATTTCACGTTTTATTTTCATTTGAATATAAAGTAGTTCCAAATTCTCAGCCTCCAAATAGCCAATGTTTAACAAAGAAGACAATCAGATATTAGACAGACAACTAAGGCCAAAACATTAGCTAAAACCAAAACCTCAGGACATTAACCCAGGTTTAGAAGAACTCTTCAGGTGTAAAATTTGTATTGTCCCTGTCAGTGTAGGCCTCTAGCCCATGATCCTACCAGGTTCCCACTATCTGGGCCTCTAACCCACCATCTGGAAAATGTAAGTACAGGTACTTTTTAATCAGGTTGTTGTTGTTCTGTTGCTTAGTCATGCCCAACTCTTTGCGACCCCATGGACTGTAGCACACCAGGCTTCCCTGTCCTTCACTATCTCCCAGAATTTGCTCAAACTCATTTCCATTGAGTCAGTGATGCCATCCAGCCATCTCATCCTCTATTTCCCCCTTCTCCTCCTGCTCTCAAACTTTCCCAGATCAGGGTCTTTTCAAATGAGTCAGTTCTTTGCATCAGGTGGTCGAAGTATTGGAGCTTCAGCATCTAGTGTCTTCCAGCCCCAGAAATTGTTTCTTATCTGCTATGAAAAATAATGCACCAAAGGTCAGCAGCATCATGCCAGGGGAAATCCAGGGAATGGTCCCTGGAACAAATGGACCAGGCAGCTGCTTGAACTCATCCACATGCTCGTAATGCCTGCAAAGAATCAATAAACCATGAATTAAAAAGTCCGTCTGGCTCCCCAAATTTGTTACCAAATCAGTTTCATTTGCTTGACAGGCAATAAACCAAGCACAAATATGCCAGAGTTTGTAGAGGAGAACAAATCTCAGAGCCAGAAATAAAACTCAGTTCCAGGTCCCTGAAGATGAGGGATTTGAGATATTTATGGGATAAATAAGCAGGGTGGTCTTTATGCTCCAAAGAAAAACAGTTGTCTAAATAGGGTGAGAAAAGGTAATTGGAGGTAGAGAAAAGGTGAGGCAATTGGTATTTTGTGCAGATTCTGAGTGACATTCTTCTTCATTGATGCATGTTCAAAAATTGGAGATGCTTAGCATGATATGAGGGTGAAATTTGTGGCCCTCTGTCATCAAAAAATCATAAATCAGATACTTGAGCAGGCTCAGTTTTAGGGTTAGTATCCCAAATAGTATATGTGGGCTTGAACTGGACAGAGCTGACCCCAGGTTCTTAAGCTGTGTGAAGCTTGGAGGGTATCCATTTTGCAACAAATAAAGCAAACTTGCTCAGTGAAGCAGAGGGTGTTTTGAACAAGCTGTACGCTTATCTACTGATCTGTTTATTGGCTTGGTCACTAAATCGTGTCTGACTCTTATGACCCCATTGACTGTAGCCTGCCAGGCTCCTCTACCTATGAGATTCTCCAGGCAAGAATACTGGAGTGAGTTGCCATTTCCTTCTCCTGGGGATCCTCCAAATCCAGGGATAGAACCTGAGTCTCCTTCATTGCAGGCGGATTCTTTACCTACTGAACTATGAGGGAAGCCCACTCATATCTTCCCTGGTAGTTCAGCTGGTAAAGAATCCGCCTGCAATGCAAAAGACCCCAGTTTGATTCCTGGGTCTAGAAGATCTGCTGGAGAAGGGATAGGCTCCCAACTCCAAAATTCTTGGGCTTCCCTTGTGGCTCAGCTGGTAAAGAATCTGCCTGCAATGCAGGAGACCTGGGTTCAGTCCCTGGGTTGGGAAGATCCCCTGGAGAAGGGAACAGCCTCCCACTCCACAATTCTGGCCTGGAGAATTCTGTGGACTTTAGAGTCCATGAGATCGCAGAGTCAGACACAACTGAGCAACTGATATGTTGCTGCTGCTGCTAAGTCACTTCAGTCGTGTCTGACTGTGCAACCTCATAGACCGCAGCCTACCACGCTCCTCCATCCATGGGATTTTCCAGGCAAGAGTACTGGAGTGGACTGCCATTGCCTTCTCCTCAAAAAGTCTACAAACAATAAATACTGGAGAAGGTGTGGAGAAAAGGGAACACTCTTGTAATGTTGGTGGGAATGTATATTGATACAGCCACCATGGAAGATGGTATGGAGATTCCTTTAAAAAATCTGATTAAAACCGCCATATTGCCCAGCAATCCAACTCCTAGGCATATACCCTGAGGAAACCAAAACAGAAAAAGACACATGTATCCCATTGTTCATTGCAGCACTGTTTACAATACCTAGAACATGGAAGCAACCTAGATGTCTATCAAGAGATGAATGGATAAATAAGTTGTGGTACATATACACAGTGGAATATTACTCAGCCATAAAAAGGAATGCATTTGAGTCAGTTCTAAAGAGGTGGATGAGTCTGGAACCTATTACACAGAGTGAAGTAAGTCAGAAAGAGAAAGAGAAATAGTGTATTCTAACACATATATATGGAATGTAGAAAAATGGTACTGATGAATTTATTTACAGGGCAGTGATGGAGAAACAGACAGAGAACAGACTTATGGATATGGGGAGAGGGGAGGAAAGGGTGATATGTATGGAAAGAGTAACATGGAAGCTTACATTACCAAATGTAAAATAGATAGCAAATGGGAATTTGCTGTATGGCTCTGGAAACTCAAACACGGATTCTGGGTCAACCTAGAGGGGTGAGATAGGAAGAGAGATGGGAGACAGGTTCAAAAGGGAGGGGACATATGTATACCTGTGGCTGATTCATGTTGAGGTTTTACAGAAAACAACGAAATTCTGTAAAGCAATTATCCTTCAATAAAAAATAAATAAATTTTTTAAAAAACTTTTAAAAAGTCATAAATTCTTTAGATAGACAAAAATTCATAGGTTTTCTAAAATACATAAGACATATTTATATGTATGTATACAAAAGCTTTTCCACTATGCTTGATAAAGGCTTGAGGAAGAACATACAAAAGATGAGATGGAGAAATTGGAAAACATAAACTAAGTGAAATGGGAGCACTGAATATGAAATAGAAAAAAGCAAAACAAACTAGATAAAAGTAAAAGGTCATCATGTAATACAGTTGTTTTTAAACATGACTGCTCATTAGAAACATATCTGGAGCTCTGAAGGAAAAGAAAAGCAGTCATGAGCATTTTTGTTTTTCAGAAATTAAGATAATTCTGATATGCATCTGGATTTTAAAAAGTGATTGCAGGTTTTCTTATTAAATCCTAGTTTTAGGGATATAGAGTTCTATTATTTTTCTGTTGACCAATCATGATACAGTAGTATTAAGATGCTAAAAGTTACGTAATCACAATAGTAAAAGATGTTTATCATTTTCCACAATCAATAGCCAGATGAAAAATGAAAGATAATTACAATCACAATCCATAATGGGAGCATGATTAACTTAACAATATAAAATAATTACATACTATTTAGGGGGTCCAGCAGAGTGATGTGGTAAGTGGAAGTGCATACATGCACATGTTTGCATCTGTCCAGCTAGTCTACGTCTTTCAGTTGGTGCATTTAATCCATTTACATTTAAGGTAATTACTGATAAATGACAACCCACTCCAATATCTTACCTGGAAAATCCCATGGACAGAGGAGACTGGGAGGCTATAGTCCATGGGGTCACAAAGAGTTGGACACAACTGAGCAACTTCCCTTTCACTTTCATGATCCTACTACCATTTTATTAATTGTTTTGGGTTTATTTTCTGTAGGTCTTTTCCTTGTATTTCCTGCCTAGAGAAGTTCCTTTAGCATTTGTTGTAAAGCTAGTTTGGTGGTGCTGAATTCTTTTAGCTTTTGCTTGTCTGGAAAGCTTTTGATTTCTCCATCAAATCTGAATGAGAGTCGTGCTGGGTAGAATATTCTTGGTTGTAGGTTCTTCCCTTTCATCACTTTAAATATATCATGTCATTCCCTTCTGGCTTGTAGGGTTTCTGTTGAGAAATCAGCTGATAGTCTGATGGGAGTTACTTTGTATGTTATTTGTTATTTTTCCCTTGTTGCTTTTAATATTTTACCTCTGTCTTTAATTTTTGTCAGATTACTGTGTGTCTTGATATGTTGCTACTTGGGTTTATCCTGCCTAGGACTCTCTGTGCTTCCTGAACTTGGTTGACTATTTCCTTTCCCATGTTAGGGAAGTTTTTAGCTGTTACCTCTTCAGATGTTTTCTTAGGTCCTTTCTATCTCTCTCTCCTCCTTCTGGGACCCCTATAGTATGAATGCTTGTGCATTTAATATTATCCCAGAGGTATCTTAGTCTGTCTTCATTTCTTTTCATTGTTTTTTCTATATTCTGCTCTGTGGCAGTGATTTCCACCATTCTGTCATCCAGGTCATATATCCATTTTTCTGCCTCAGTTATTCTACTGTTGATTCCTCTTCTAGTATATTATTCATCTCTGTTTGTTCTTTAGTTCTTGTAGGTCTTTAGTAAGCACATTTCTTGCATCTTCTCCATTATTTTCCCGAGATCCTGGATTATCTTCACTATCGTAATTCTGAATTCTTTTTCTGGAAGCTTGCCTATTTCCACTTAATTTAGGGGTTTTATCTTGCCCCTTCAGCTGGGACATAACTTTCTGCTTTTTCATCATGATTAACTTTCTGTAATATGGTTTTTGTTTTAGCTGCTACAGGACTGTCCTCCTTCTTGTTTCTTCTATCTGCTCTCTGATGGATGAGACTAAGTCACTTGTGTAAGCCTGATGGGAGAGACTGGCAATGGGAAAAATTGGGTCTTGCTCTGATGGGCAGGGCCTTGCTCAGAAAAGCCTTAATCCAATTATCTGCTGATGGCTGGGGTTACACTCCCTCCCTGGTAGTTGTTGTCCTGAGGCAACCTAGCCCTAGGGTCTATGGCTCTATGGTAGGGTTAACAGTGAACTCCCAAGAGGGTTTACACTGAGGGGTACCTTCCCATCCTGCTGCTACTAATGCCCCCGTCTCTCTAGTGAGCTCTTGCCAACCCACACCTCCACAGGAGGCTCTCCAACATTTTTAGGTAGTTTTGGTTCAGTCTTCTGTGGAAGATTTTGTTGTGCCATCCATGATTGGAGTCTCTGTTTCCCACAGTTTCGTAGTAGTCCTATAATTAAATTCCACTGGCTTCAAGGCCAGATTCTCGGAAGCCTGACAAGGAATCACAACAGTGGGATAGCTCTTTGGTATTATTGTTCTCTAGTTTATGGGTCACCCACCTGGCGGATATAGGATTTGATTTTATCGTGATTGCACCACTCCTAACACTTCACTGCAGCTTCTTCTTTGTCTCTGGACATGGCATATCTTTTTTTTTTTTTTTTTTGGTGGGTTCCAGCATCCTCCTGTCGATGGTTGTTCAACAGCTAGTTACAGTTTTGGAGTTCTCAGAGGAGGAGATGATTGCACATCTTTCTACTCAGCAATGTTACATTGGAAGTCCAGACTTCATGTTCTTAACTACAACATTAGATTGTCTTTCACAAAAAAAAAAAAAAAAAAGCACAACAGAAAATTTCCTGGGGCAAAAACTATTGTCTGCGATCAAATCTTTAAGAATTTTTGTTGTTTGATTTAATTTTTTCTTTTACTCCTCTAATTCCACACATTCTCAAGAAGTTCCTTTGTCTGAGAACATTCTATCACAGAGGTATGAGAAAATGCAGAAGTGACAGCTAGATGTCTTTCAATATCTGTTTTTTCTCTTTTACTAGTAAGAAAACCCCTGTTAGTGAAATGTCTCATGCAGTTTCTTTAAATGTCCTTAAACTAAAGGGGAACATCCTTCTTTGTTCCTTCTTCCTTCCTGATGGTTGGAATTTGGAGTGATAGATATAGCTTGAACATCCATTTTGTACCCTGAGAAGGAACCATGTGCTGTAATGGAAGAACAAACTGGAAGATGTCTGGGTGCTAATGACACTGGGAAGTCGCATGCCACGTAATTTATTCATATCTTTTTTGGGATAAACTTTTGTTGGCAAAAGCAAGAATAAACTTGTCTAATTTCAGCAACTGCTATTCTGAATATTCCATCATTTTTGATTGAGGCTAACTCTTAAAAATGCCATATGTGAGGTGAGAATGGCAAGGGGAAGGCATTTGTATGTCTAACTCATTAGTCGAGGATTGTATTTTTCATATACTTAACCCATGCCTCTAAATTCTCAAGCTACTCTACAAGCATACCACAGTTTTAAAAACACATTCATATCTATTATCTAATTTGATATTTTCAGCATCTATTAGTTGGCTAGGGCAGAGAATATGGTACCATTCTAGAGGTAAGAAAATTAAACATTGAATAGTGTAACATTTGCAGTCAATACTAAGCTAATTCATGGGAAAGAGAGGATGAAGCTCTACTCTTCTACCCCAAATCCAGTGCATCTCCCTAGATTATAAACTTTTGAAATATCTATCCATTGTTGGGGCTTCCCTGATAGCTCAGTAGGTAAAGAATCTGCCTGCAATACAGGAGATCCTGGTTCAATTCCTAGGTTGGGAAGATGACCTGGAGAAGGGATGGGCTACCCACTCCAGTATTCTTGGGCTTCCCTTGTGGCTCAGCTGGTAAAGAATCTGCCTGCAATGTGGGAGACTTTTCTGTAGAATTGTAGGATAGGAGACATTTGAAGGAGCTCTGGATCCTGACTATTTTATTTACCATTCCAGCAGAAGGGTGAACCATGGATGACATTAACAGGACTGAGAATGAGGAGACAGGAGGACGGGAAAACTTTAATTCATGGATTAAACGCAACTTCAACTATGAATGCTATATGACTTTCCTTAATGGCTGCTACAGCTGCGAGTGGAAACCCCAACAGAAGAAGAAACCCAGACGTCCACTCTGCTGCTGTTCTTTGGTACAGAGAGATGGGAAGGAGATGGGCCATATTTTCTTAGATATGGGGAACATGGGCCTTGAAAGAAGTGCTATAATAGTGTGTGTGTGTGTGTGTGTGTGTGTGTGTGTGTGTATGTATGTATGTATGTATGCCTATGCAGAGTCATGCATCATGTGTAATGGGTCAAAAATAACTATATATAAGGTGAAAGGTGATCAGAATTGTATAGCTTAAGAAAGAAGATGGCAAAAGAAGTGGTATCAGAGGAGGAGTCAAAGCACTTAGTATAAAGTGTGTTTTAGATAAAGCAGAGTATATGGATGGAGAAGTGACGTGAAATGAAGCTAGAGACAGAGGTGGGGCAGATGTTGTGTAGTTTTAAGACTTTGATTTCTGCCACGTAGAGAGTTAAGGGTCCCTAAAGATTTTAAGATACCAAGAAAAACAGTAGTGTGTTTAGTGAAAAAATGAACTTCCATTGTTGAATTTACACATATAATGTGATAAATGGTAAGTGATCGGGTTGGAGAATATTTTAACCAGATTGTGTAGTAACTTTATGCCAAACTAAAATGTTTGAACTTTATCCTGGAAATAGTGTGGAGGCTTTGAACATTTTCAAATGAGTGGCAACAGTGAAAATCAAAATAAGGAAATGTATTTGTTCATCATTTATTGAATGTATACCATAGTGAATAAGACCACTAAGGCCTCTGGCCCTCCTGCGTGTCACAGTCTAGTGGGATGAGTTAGGTAATAAACAGTAATGAATAAAGGTGATTTCAGCTAGAAATAAGAGCTTTGAAAACAGTGCATAGGGAAATGTGTTAGGTAGATGGAAACATGGTTAGAGAAGACTACTTTGAAACAATGTCACGTGACCGGTCTCTTAAGTGAAGACCTGGGACTACCCATGTATATGTCTGGGGGCAAAAATATTTCAGGCAGAGTGCAAAGCTCTTGAACTAGGAACAGATTTGGTCATGTTTTAAAAACAAAGAAGAACTGTGACTGCAGTTCAGGAAGTGCAAAGCCCTTGAACTGGGAACAGATTTGGTCATGTTTTAGAAACAAAGAAAAACAGTGTGACTGGAGTTCAGAAATGGCACCAGTTTGTAGAGTGGGATGAGGTCAGGCGTGAGCAAGGCTTAATCATGTAGGATCTTTGGGCCATGGCAGGCAGTTTCGATGATTAGTCTCATATGGTAGGAAGTTCTGGGAGAGTTGTAAGCAGAGGAGTGACTTTATCTGATACGTGTTTTTAAAAGATCACACATGTTTATGTAGAGAGTGCTTATAAATATGAGTCAAAACCTGCTCTCTTCATCTTCCTACACTCTGGAAGCAGTGGTTAAGTGCCTTAATGCCTGTAGTGTCTCTCACCTTTTTGGGGTATTCTTTCCATGTTTCCCATTTTATTTCTTATTCTTAGTCTTCACAATAGCCACATAATTTATATAAGGCAGAGATTCTATACATTTTCAATAGTTTGGATGCAGTATCCCAAAGAGGCAAAACTTCTCATTCATGTGGTACAGTAATGTTCCCAGGGTTTGACAACTCTTACTTGGCTAATTTTGATATGGTTTCAGTTCATGGAGTTGTCTTCAAGGCTCAGTTTGTTCACCTTCTCCATAAAGATACTCTCCATCTTGGCTTTGGGCTCACATACCTGTATAGTGCCCCTTCCACCACTTAGCTATGTGACCTTGAGTCAGTTACCTTACCTCTCTGAGCTTTAGTTCTTCTGCAAAATGAGGTTAACAATACCTAACTTATACGACTACACTGAGTAATAAACGAAAATCATTTGTGTCATATTCATATAAAATGACTACTCAAAAAAAAAGGAGGTTGTTTATTCCCTAAATTCCTCCCTTCCCAAAAATATGGGTAGATAAATGACTAAGTGAATTTGTGAATGAACATGTTACTTGACTAATGAACAAACATTTGATACTTGAAGAAGCAGATAAATTCAACAGATGGTAGACACTGGCAATATATAGAAGGATAACAGAAGTTCCTTTTTCTCAAAAAAGAAACTGTGACATCAGATACAAATCTATATAAAAATGATTCCAGTTCAGGGTAATGTTATAAATAGGCTTTTACAAAATTCCATAGGGGTAAAAGAATACAGTGTTCTCTCCAGCCTGGGGAGGGTAATGCTGCAGTATAACTATGTAGACCTCTGGGGAGTATAAACAGATGTTGCTGAGATACGAAGGATAAATGGAGCTTAATGAGACTTCCTTCTTTCCCTTCCCAGAGAGAGCGATTATTTTACCCATGGCTGATTATGTCATTTTGCTTGTCTGTAATTTTGCTGTTTACATGGGTGGAGACTTCAAATGAATACAATGGCTTTGACTGGTGAGTTTCACTTTTTTTAATTTTTCCTTTGTGTAAGGGTTCTTTGGTCTGATAGCCACATGGATCCTACTTCAGGCTGAAAAGATCTGGGAACATAAGAGGGAGAGTGGAAAAAACTGGGTTTTCTACAGCTAGTGGATGGGAAGCACAACTCTGGGGAGGGGTATGGTTGCTCAGCACCCTCAACTACTATACTTCCCTTCCACCTATGCTCCCTCTCACACTTAGACCAAATCTGCTCAGTGAGAAGCTTTCTCTGTGCTTCCTGTGCCCCCAGTCCTTCTATTCAGATAACTGCCTGATACCTTGCTCCTCAGCTTCTCTGTCTGGGTTACTGATACCTACACTGGTTGGTCTTCATGATCTCTGGCCATGAATCCTGATGTCTCTGCCTCACCTCCAGCCTCTGTTTCTTCCTTCTCTCGTTACTGGGCTTCCTAAGACTCTGGAGACAGAAACACTGTCCCATCTCATCACCTTTTCTAGCCAGATTCCTGCTCTGAACTATTTCTAGCTCTTCCAGTTTCTCTGACCTAACTGATATATCGTACCATTACTTGGTATTTGAGGGCAAAAGGGGTATCTTTTAGTATGAATCTTTAAAAATGTAATACAGTTTACTTTTTCCTTTATAGAAGTAAAATATGTTGTTCTAAATATTAAGAAAAGTAGAAAATACCATCTTATTCTTCAGTGGCAATCACTTGGTGTACTTCTCAGTCTTTTTTCCTATGCTTATTTTTATATTATTATGCTTGTACCATATATATAGTTTTTCTTTTTTCCCCATTTGAAATAGTTGTACACATTTTGGCAAATTATTAAAACTCAGTGAAAATCACTTTAAATGGTTTTAGAGTCTTTCATGACATGAAGGTACTGTAGTGCACTTGTGTGCTCAGTCACTTCAGCTGTGTCCAACTCTAGGCGACCCCATGGACTGTGGCCCACCAGGCTCCTCTGTCCATGGGATTCTCCAGGCAAGAATACTGAAGTGAGTTGCTGTTTCTTTCTCCAGGGGACCTTCCGAACCCATGTCTCCTGCATCTCCTGCATTGCAGGCAGATTCTTTGCCCACTGAGCCACCTGGGAAGGAGGTAGTGCACTTATTTTTTATTGTTAAGCATTATGAGTGTTTCCAGTTTTTCTGTTTTTGTAGAATACTAGTGTAGAGAAATCTTTGTGTTCTGACTTAGAGTCTTACAGGAGATTCCCATAAGTGGCATTATTCAGTCAAGAAGAATAAAACACTAGTAAAATTCATTATGCCTTTTACTAAAGTATTTCTCAAAAGGTAGTAGTTTCCATTCACAATAAAGGTTTTGACTTTCTATTTTAACCTTCCATTGACAGCATTGACTATTCTAATTTGTAGTCATTTTTATTAATTTTATAGATGAAATTTATTTTGTTTTAATTTAATTATTTACCAGGTATTGAAACTGGTTTCTTTAGTAATTTATTTTCTTTTCAGTTTTCTTCCTTTGCACATATTTATCTTGTGGGATTTAGTTTTCTCATTTACCTGCATTCTTTATTTATGGATCAGTTCTACAGTTCTCCACAATAATGGAAATAAAAAATGTTTCACTTATTTATAAAATTTTACCTAGTTTTAGAGAACTTTATATTGAGATGTAATTGAAATATAATATTATATTTCTTTTAGGTATATATTATAGCATAATGATTTGCTATTTCTATATATTGTGGAATGATCACCTCAGTAAGTCTGGTTAAAATTCTTCATCACACATAGTTTCAATTTTTGTGTGTGATGAGAATTTTTAAGAAATATTCTCTTAGCAACTTTCAAATATACAGTACTGTATTATTAACTATAGTCACCATGCTGTATGCATTTTATCCCCAGGACATGTTTATTCTATAACTAGAAGTTATACCTTTTTATACAATTTTCACCTATTTGTCCACCTCTCACCTCTCTCCTCTGATAATCACCAATCTGTTCTTTGTGTCTACGAGGTTGGTTGGTTGGTTTTCATTTTTCATGTATAAATGAAATTGTATGGTATTTATCTTTCTCTGTCTGACTGACTTTACTTAGCATAATGCTGTCAGGGTCCATCCATGTTGTCATAAATGGCATTTTTCATTTTTTATATAGTTGAAAGATACTCCCCTGTATGTATATACCACATTTTTTATTAAGTCATCAGTGGACACTAAGATTGTTTTCTTGTCTTGGTTATCCTAAATAGTAGACTTTTCAATAAGGGCCATTCTGACTGGCATGAGGTGATACCTCATTGTAATTTTAACTTTTATTTCTCTAATAAATAACAGTGTTGAACGTCTTTTCATGTGCTTGTAGGCCGTCCCTGTGTTTTCTTTGGAGAAATGTCTATTTAGGTCTTCTGCCCAATTTTTTTATATTTCATTGTTTATTTGCTGTTGAGATGCATGAGTTGTTTGTATATTTTGGAGATTAATCCCTTGTCAGTCACATAATTTACAAATATTTTCTCCCTTTCTATGTGTTGTCTTTTCATTTTGTTAATAGTTTCCTTTGTTATGCAGATGCTTTTGAGTTTAAGTAGGTCCCATTTGTTTATTTTTTCCCATTACTCTAGATGTATCAAAAAGGTATTGCTGCAATTTACATGAAAGAGTGCTCTTCCTGTGTTTTCCTCTAAGAATTTTATATCTATTCTTACGTTTAGATTTTTAATCCATTGTTATTTTATTTTTGTGTATGATGTTAAAGAATGTTCTAATTTAATCACTTTAAAAGTAGCTGTCCAGTTTTCCCAGAACCATTTATCAAGGAGACTGTATTTTGTCCTTTGTATATTCTTGCCTATTTCTTCATACATCAGTTGATCATAGGTGTTTTGGGTTTCCCAGGTGATACTAGTGGTAAAGAACCTGCCTGTCAATGCAGGAGACCTAAGAGATGTAGGTTCAGTCCCTGGGTTGGAAAGATCCTATGGAGGAGGACACAGCAAACCAATCCAGTATTCTTGCCTGGAGGATTCCATGAACAGAGGAACCTGGCAGGCTACAGTCCTTAGGGTCACAAAAAGAGTCAGACATGACTTAGCGCATGTGAGTTTACTTCTGTTTTTTCCATCCTGTTCTATTAATCTGCATTTTTGTCTATGTGACAGTACCATACTTTGTGCCAGTACTATTCTGATTACTGTAACTTTGTAATATAGTATAAAGTCAGGAACCCTGATTCCTCCAACACCGTTTTTCTTTCCAAAGTTTGGTTTGTTTACTCAGGGTCTTTTGTGTTTCCATACATGTTTTAAATGTTTTTGTTCTAGTTCTGTGAAAAATGGCATTCGTGTTTTCATATGGATTGTATTGAATCTGTAGATTGCCTTGGGTGGTATACTCATTTTGACAGTATTGATTCTGCCAATCCAGGAACATGGTACATCTTTCCATCTTCAATTTCTTTCATCAGTGTTTTATGGCTTTCAGAGTTCTACCTAAGATCTTTTGACTCCTTAGGTAGATTTATTCCTACGTATTTTATACTTTTTGATGTGATGGTAAATGAATTTGTTTCTTAAATTTTTCTTTCTGATTTTTTGTTGTTAATGTATAGGAATGTAATAGAGTTAATTTTGTATCCTGCAACTGTACCAAATTCATTAATGAGGTCTAGTAGCTTTGTGGTAGCATCTTTAGGATCTTCTACTTATACTATATTGTCATATGCAAACAGTGATAGTTTTACTTCTTCTTTTTCAAGTTGAATTCATTTTATTTCTTTATCTTCTCTGAATTCCATGGCTAGGACTTTCAAAATTATGTTGACTAAAACTGGTGAGAGTGGACATTCTTGTCTTGTTCCTGATCTTAGAGGAAATGCTTTCACCTTTTCACTGTTGAATATGATGTTACCTGTGGGTTTGTCATATATAGCCTTTATTATATTGAGGTATGTTCCACCTATGCCCACTTCTTGGAGAGTTTTTATCATATATGGCTACTGAATTTTTGTCAAAAGCTTTTCTGCACCTATTGAGATGATCTTATGGTTTTTACTCTTTAATTTGTTGATGTGGTGTATCACACTGATTGATTTGTATATGTTGAAGAATCCTTGCATCCCTGGGATAAATGCCACTTGATAATGATGTATGATCCTTTTAATCTGTTGTTGGTTTCAGTTTGCTATAATATTGTTGAGGATTTTTGCATCTATATTCATCACTGTTATTGACCTATAATTTTCTTTTCTGTGATATCTTTGTCTGGTTTTCATACCAGGGTGTTGGTGGCCTCATAGAATAAATTTGGGAGTATTTCTGCTTCTGCAATTTTTTTGGAATAGTTTCATGAGGATAGATGTTAACTCTTCTCTAAACCTTTGATGGAATTTGCCCATGAAGCTATTTGGTCCTAGACTTTTTTTTCTTGAAAGACCTTTGATCACACTTTCCATTTTAGTACATATGACTGGTCTGTTCATATTTTCTATCTCTTCCTGTTTCAGTCTTGTAAAGTTGTACCTTTCTAAGAATTTGTCCATTTCTTCCAAATTGTCCATTTGGGAGGCGTATAGTTAGTTATAGTAGTCTCTTATGATCCTGTGTATTTCTGTTGTGTCTGTTGTAACCTCTTATTTTTCATTTCTAATATGAATGATTTGAGTCCTCTCCCATTTTTCTTGATGAGTCTAGCCAATTTTGTTTATCTTTTCAAGGAACCAGCTTCTGGTTTCATTGATCTTTGCTATTGTTTTCTTTGCTTCTATTTCATTTATTTCTATTCTGTTCTTTATGATTAATTTCCTTTTACTAATTTCAGGTTTTCTTGTTCTTTAGTAATTTTTTGTACAAGGTTAGGTTGTTTATTTGTGATTTTTATGTTTCCTGAGGTAAAATTGTATTAATATACTTTCCTGGTAGAATAGCTTTTGCTGCATCTCACAGGTTCTGGGTCATTATGTTTCCATTGGCATTTGTCTCCAGGTATTTTTTTTTATTACTTCTTTAATTTCTTCAGTGCTCCTTTGGTTGTTTAGTCGTATACTGTTTAGCCTCTAAGTGTTTTTGCTTTTTATACTTTTTTCATGTAGTTTACTTTTCATCTCATGGAGTTGTGCTTGGAAAGGATGCTTTATATGATTTCAGTTTTCTTAAATTTACCAAGTCTTACTTGGTGGCCCAGCATGTGGTCAGTCATGGAGAATGTTCCATGTGTATTTGAGAAGAATTTGTGTTCTGCTGCTTCTGAATGGAATGCTTTATAAATATCAGCTTCTCAGGTGGCACAGTGGTGTACAATATGCCTGCCAAAGCAAGAGACACAGGTTCAGTCCCTGAGTGGGAAGATACCCTGGAGTAGGAAATGTCAACTCACTCCAGTATTCTTGCCTGGAAAATTCCATGGACAGAGGAGCCTAGCAGATTACAGTCCATTGGCTCACAAAGACTTGAATACAACAGAACACACTTTATAAATATCAACTAAGTGTATCTAGTCTAATGTGTTACGTAAGGCTTGTGTTTGCTTATTGATCTTCTGTCTGGATGATCTGTCCATTGATATAATTGGAGTGTTAACATCCTCCACAATTATTGTGTTACTGTTGATTTGTCCATTTGTGGCCATTAATATTTGCCTTATATATTAGGGTGCTCCTGTGTTGGGTGTATATATAATTACAGTTGTTATAATAGCTTCTTCTTTGATTGATCCTTTGATCACTATGTAGTGTTCTTCTTTGTCCATTGTAACAGCCTTTATGTTAAAGTCTACTTTGCCTAATGTGAGTATTGCTACTCCAACTTTCTTTTGATTTCCATTTGCATGGAATATTTTTTCTATCCCCTCACTTTCAGTCTGAATGTGTTCCTAGATACGAAGTGGGTTTCTCATAGACAACATGTTTATGGGTCTTTTATGTATCCATTCAGCTAGTGTATGTCTTTTGATTGGAGCATTTAATCCATCTACATTTAAGTAAATTATCAATATGTATGCTTCTACTACCATTTTTTGTTTTGGATCTGTTTTTCTAGGTCTTTTTTCTTTCCTTCCTCTTTTGTTCTACTTTCTTGTGGTTTGATGACTAGTTTATAGTGTTGTGTTTGGATTCCTTTTGTGTGTGTTTGTGTGTGTACACGTGCATACATCTAATTAGTTTTTGGCTGTGCTGTTTCCATGAGGTTTTGATACAGTAGTCTGTATATGTATAAGGTTGTTTTAAGTTGCTGGTCTTTTTCTTGCCTAGAGAAATTCTATTAGCATTTGCTAGTCTAGTGGTGCTGAATTCTCTTAGCTTTTGCTTGACTATAAAACTTTTGATTTCTCCATCAATTCTGAATGAGAGCCTTACTTTGTAGAGTATTCTTGGTTGTAAGTTTTTCCCTTTCATCACTTTGAATTTATTGTGCCACTCCCTTCTGGTTTGCAGAGTTTCTGCTGAGCAATAAACTAATAACATTCTGGGGATTCCCTTGTGTGTAATTGGTTGCTTTTGCCTCGTTGCTTTTGATATTTTTTCTTTGTCTTTAATTTTTGTGAATTTGATTACTATGTATCTTGTCATGCTCATCCTTGGGTTTATCCTGCCTGGGTTTCTGCACTTCCTGGACTTTAGTGACTGTTTCCTTTCCCATGTTAGGGAAGTTTTCAACTATTATCTCTTCAAATAATTTTTGAAGTCCTTTCTGTCTCTCTTCTCCTTCTGGGACCCCCTATCATGTGAATGTTGGTCCGTTTAATGTTGTCTCAGAGGTCTCTTAGACTGTCTTCATTTCTTTTTTCTTCTGTTCCACAACAGTGATTTCCACCATTGTGTCTTACAGATCACTTATCCATTCTTTTGCCTCACTCATTTTGCTATTGATTCCTTCTAGTGTATTATTCATTTCAGCTATTGTTCATCTGTGTGTTTGTGTTCTTTAGTTCTTCTTGGTCTTTATTAAACACTACTTACATCTTTTCAATTCTTGCCTCCATTCTTTTTCTGAATCCTGGATCATCTTCACTGTCAGTATTCTTAACTCTTTTTCTGAAAGCTTGCCTCTCTCCACTTCACTTAGTTGTTTTTCTGGAGTTGTATCTTGTTCTTCATTTGGGACATAATCCTCTGCTGTTTCAATTTTTTCTTTTGGCTTTGTGATTGTGGTTTCCATTCCAAAGGCTGCAGAATTGTAGTTCTTCTTGTTTCTGTTGTCTGCCCCTCTGGTGGGTGACACTATCTAAGAGGCTTGTGCAATTATAACATTGTTTAAGGAATCAATTTATTAGCAGTTTTATCTCATAAACTACTTTAGACACAAAAAAAATAGAGATGTTTTTAAAGAGTCCAAAGCTCTTACACAGAATATAGACATTAATATAGTGGCTTGCTA
This sequence comes from Antilocapra americana, assembly GCA_007570785.1. Lineage (NCBI taxonomy): Eukaryota > Metazoa > Chordata > Mammalia > Artiodactyla > Antilocapridae > Antilocapra > Antilocapra americana. The sequence goes on along the minus strand of ML663010.1, from coordinate 1,490,012 downwards.
TTATGTAAGAAAACATATATTTATATGGATTAAAAATCTGCTGAAATAGAAAATATTAGCTATATGAAAGCAGTGAACTTACAGATGACTTTTCTTCTTTTGACATTCCAGAATTTCTATATATATTTTTACTGAGTACAAAGTTTTTGAGTATTCTAAATAGTATTCTACTTCTAATAGTACTCTAAATAGCTTTTAAAAGCCATACAACTCACACAAAACCCCATTAAAGTACATAGTTGTCTATAGAACAAAGTTTAAACTTCTCAAATAAATATCCCCAAAGAGTATCTATTCCCAAATTGCTTTTCTTCTTAGCCCCTGTTTTCTTATACCTCATCCAGTCTTATCCCTTATCCTTGACACAGACGCTACTAATTTATGTATTTTAGGAATTGAATCACATTTTTGCAGGGTTGTTTTCCTAGGTACAAGAATTTGGTTCTTTTGGTCCCTTGTCTTGCTGAGTGTCTTTGGGATCCTGACTGCCTACACAGCAATGCTTGTGGTGAGTAATGCTTCCCATTTCTCCCACCCCCTTCTCGAGTAGCCTCACAAGGTGCTCTTGCCGGTGATATGGTTCCCAGTTGGTGCTGGGAGCCCTCAGATCACTCTTGGCAGAGTTTGGGTTTACATCAGCCCCTTGAATATTAGGGAGGAGGGATAGATGGGGTGGGGGAAGGCTTCTGCTGTTAGAAAGTATGTCTTTCTACTTTGACTCTTTGAAAAGGAGGCAGGACATCCTTTTTCTCTTCCTCTGTTTCATGGCTTATTTTCTCATTCACTCAATATTGTCGTTTTAGATGCTCACACCTTCACATGGCAGTACCTTTACACATTTAACTATTCATTTCATAGCTCATCTCCTGAGAATAAGTCTTTCTGCACCTTACCGATTATCTAGTGTGTTACACCTGTTATACTGTGCAAATGCTAGTCCCCTAGTCCAGGTGCAAAGTACATTTATTTTAGCAAGTCTCTTTACAGATACTATAGATAGTAGTATCGTAGTGTGAGAAATTCACACCAGACATAGTAGTGTCATATAGTAGAAGAAACTGAGGCCAGGCAGTAGAGGAATCTGTAGAAGTGGAACAATTATGGGAGACTAACGTTTAGGTTACTGGAGTTTTTTGGTACCCACTTACACATAGGACATAGATATCTTTTTCTGATTTCATAATTTCTTATCCCCATTGATATCTTATCTGATACTAAAAAACCGAACTCCCAAATCAGTTGACATTTGCATTAACTTTTCTTTCAGCAAAATATATTGATTATTGTATGAGTCAAAAGTACTGAGGTTACAGAGATCAAAGACGTGCAGTTTCTGTTTTTATTCAGGGCACTTCAAAGACAGAGGTATGATAAATAAAGTTACAATAGTCCTTAATTCAATGAGTTTAGAATCTAGTAGGGAAGTAAGTCCTAGACAAAACTAACCAACACAGACAGAGCATTATAGTTGTCATTAAAGTGAAAGTGTTAGTCACTTGATCGTGTCCAACTCTTTGCAACTACATGAACTATGGCCCACCGGGCTTCCTCCTTCCGTAGGATTTTCCAGGCAAGAATACTGGAATGGGTTGCCATTTCCTTCTCCACATCTTCCTGATCCAGGGATCAAACCCAGTCTCAGCCATTACAGACAGACTCTTTACCATCTGAGCCAGCAGTGAAGCCCAATACAATGTAAATGCTATGTACATCACTGTAACTTTTCCCCAAATATTTTTTTACAAAATTTTTTTAAAGTGAAGTATACTTGATTTACAATGAAACACTATACTGAAAGTGAAAAACAGAATTGTTATATGGGTACAGAATGCCCAAAAGATGATTGTTTACCCTATTGCTGACTTGGAGCTATGCTCGATGCCTCTGATCAACATCACAAGAGTATTGTATTGCATATTTCTAGCCCCAGAAAAGATCAAAATTCAAAGTACAGTTTCTACTGAATACAGATCATTTTCGCACCATCATAAAGTTGAACAATCCTAAATTGAACCACCATAAATCAGTGACCATCTGTACAAGCAGCACTGCTACAGAAACACAGTGACTGTCAAACCTACTTCTAATAACTTTAAAATATTATAGATCTTGTTTTACCAGAAGGAATCCTCCAGTATACCTCTTTCTGGGGCAATAAGGCAGCACTTTCAAAATGTATCAAACTGATTATTCTCCTTAAACTACTTTTAAGTTCAGAGAGATAGTGAGACTGATTTCTTGCTTTCATCATAATTGTCATTCAGTTCAGTTCAGTTCAGTCGCTCAGTCGTGTCTGACTCTTTGCAACCCCATGCATCATAGCATGCCAGGCCTCCCTATCCATCACCAACTCTCCGAGTTTACCCAAACTCATGTCCATCAAGTTGGTGAATCCATCCAGCCATCTCATCCTCTCTCATCCCCTTCTCCTCCTGCCCCCAGTCCTTCCCAGCATCAGGGTCTTTTCCAAAGAGTCAACTCTTCGCATGAGGTGGCCAAAGTATTGGAGTTTCAGCTTCAACATCAGTCCTTCCAATGAATATTCAGGACTGATTTCCTTTAGGATGGACTGGTTGGATCTCCTTGCAGTCTAAGGGACTCTCAAGAGTCTTCTCCAACACCACAGTTCAAAAGCATCAATTCTTCGGCACTAAGCTTTCTTTAGAGTCCAACTCTCACATCCATACATGACTACTGAAAAACCATAGCCTTGACTAGACAAACCTTTGTTGGAAAAGTAATGTCTCTGCCTTTTAATATGCTGTCTAGGTTGGTCATAACTTTCCTTATGAGGAAAGACGCTAAAAGAGTAAGCGTCTTTTAATTTCATGGCTGCAGTCACCATCTGCAGTGATTTTGGAGCCCCCAAAAATAAAATCTGACACTGTTTCCACTGTTTCCCCATCTATTTCCCATGAAGTGATAGGACTGGATGCCATGATCATTCAGTTTTCTGAATGTTGAGCTTGAAGCCAACTTTTCACTCTCCTCTTTCACTTTCATCAAGAGGCCCTTTAGTTCTTCTTCACTTTCTGCCATAAGAGTGGTGTCATCTGCATATCTGAGGTAATTGATATTTCTCTGGGCAGTCTTGATTCCAGCTTGAACCCTTTTTCCAGCCCAACATTTCTCATGATGTACTCTGCATATAAGTTAAATAAGCAGGGTGACAATATACAGCATTGATGTACTCCTTTTCCTATTTTTGGAGCCAGTCTGTTGTTCTATGTCCATTCTAACTGTTGCTTCCTGACTTGCATACAGGTTTCTCAAGAGACAGGTCAGGTGGTCTGGTATGCCCATCTCTTTCAGAATTTTCCTGTTTATCGTGACCCACACAGTCAAAGGCTTTGGCATATTCAATAAAACAGAAATAGATGTTTTTCTGGAACTCTCTTCTTTTTCAATAATCCAGCAGGTGTTGGCAGTTTGATCTCTGGTTCCTCTGCCTTTCCTAAATCCTGATTGAGCATCTGGAAGTTCACAGTTCATGTATTGTTAAAGCCTGGCATGGAGAATTTTGAGCATTACTTTACTAGCGTGTGAGATGAGTGCAATTGTGTGGTCGCTTGAGCATTCTTTGGCATTGCCTTTCTTTGGGATTGGAATTAAAACTGACCTTTTCCAGCCCTGTGGCCACTGCTGAGTTTTCCAAATTTTCTGACATATTGAGTGCAGTACTTTTCACAGCATCATCTTTTAGGATTTGAAATAGCTCAACTGGAATTCCATCACCACTAGCTTTGTTCATAGTGATGCATTCTAAGGCCCACTTGACTTCACATTCGAGGATGTCTAGCTCTAGGTGAGTGATCACACCATCGTGATTATCTGGGTCATGAAGATCTGTTTTGTATGTTCTTCTGTGTATTCTTGCCACCTCTTCTTAATATCTTCTGCTTCTGTTAGGTCCATACTATTTCTCTCCTTTATTGAGCCCATTTTTGCATGAAATATTCCCTTGATATCTCTAATTTTCTTGAAGAGATCTCTAGTCTTTCCCATTCTGTTGTTTTCCTCTATTTCTTTGCACTGATCACTGAGGAAGGCTTTCTTATCTCTCCTTGCCATTCTTTGGAACTTTGCATTCACATGGAATATTTTTCCTTTTCTCTTTTGCTTTTCACTTCTCCTGTTTTCACAGCTATTTGTAAGGCCTCCTCAGACAGCCATTTTGCTTTTTTGCATTTCTTTTCCATGGGGATCATCTTAATCCCTGTCTCCTGTACAATGTCACGAACCTCTGTCCATAGCTCATCAGACACTCTGTCTATCAGATCTAGTCCCTTAAATCTATTTCTCACTTCCAGTATATAATCATAAGGGATTTGATTTAGGTCATACCTGAACGGCCTAGTGGTTTTCCCCACTTTCCTCAATTTAAGTCTGAATTTGGCAATAAGGAGTTCATGATCTGAGCCACAGTCAGCTCCCAGTCTTGTTTTTGCTGACTGTATAGAGCTTCTCCATCTTTGGCTGCAAAGAATATAATCAATCTGATTTCGGTGTTGACCATCTGGTGATGTCCATGTGTAGAGTCTTCTCTTGTGTTGTTGGAAGAGGGTATTTGCTATGACCAGATCATTCTCTTGGCAGAAGTCTATTAGCCTTTGCCCTGCTTCATTCTGTACTCCAAGGCCAAGTTTGCCTGTTACTCCAGGTGTTTCTTGACTTCCTACTTTTGCATTCCAGTCATTAGAAGGCCTAAAGTTCTGCCTGGGTTCTGAGAAGGAAGAGATAACTTTCAGTCAAAAGAATTAAGTGAAACTTCTTGGAAGAGTGGGAGAGGAGTGGAATCTCAAAAGGGTGTTGGATTTAGACACGTGTTTATGGGAGTGTGGAAGAAAGCCCAGACCATTGCAGCATCATGACAAAGTCACTAAGACAGAGATGTGTGGAGTATGACTAGAGAAGAGGGGAGAATTAGTATTGCTAGCATGTAGGGGATAGTGAAGACAAATGGGGAATATGGTTAAAACAATAGACTTGTGACAGATTTTGTAAGGCCTGAAAAGTAGGCTAAGATACTTGGTATAAATCAGATTCTAATTAGGATCATCATTTAGAAAATCATTGTGTGAAGGGTGTCTGTAGATAGAAATTAGTTAGAAACTTTTATATTTAATGAGAAGAATGCAGATGAATGATGTATTTGGGGCAAGAATCTGGCCACCGAATTGTACTACTCTCATACATGATCAAAATAAAACTAAGATGGACTTCCACTGTCCAATAAGCCATGTGTTTTTTAATAGGCTTCTCCTCTACCCTACCTGTTTTTGGATACAGTGCAACAGCTGAGGAGACCTAGATTCTGTTTCTGCTTTAAGTTATTTTGTAACCTTGACCAAGTCACATAACTCTTCTAAGCCTCAATTTCTTGCTTCAAATGAGAATTATAATCATATTTAATGATATTTTATAGGTAATGTACAAATAAATGGCCTGGTGACTCAGTCAGTAAAGAATCGGCCTGCAATGCAGGAGACCCAAGTTTGATCCCTGGGTTAGAAACATCCCCTGGAGAAGGAAATGGCAACCCACTTCAGTATTCTTGCTTGGAACATCCCATGGATAGAGCAGACTGGTGGCTACAGTCCATGGGGGTCACAAGAGTTGTGCACAACTTAACAGCTAAACCACCACCAAAGTACAAATAAAATCATATCCATAAAATTATATTGATAAAAAGGTGAGTGCCTTATGCATTCAAACTCTCCTTAATAACCTAAGCATCTGAAGACTCCAGTTTTCAGTCTGTGTCATCACACTGACTTGGTGATTACATAGATTTAGATTCAAACCTAATTAAAGTTTATTGACTAATACCAATGTTAACAGTGGTTAACAGTTGTAACAATGGCACTGGTTCCTCAAATAAGAGCTTTTTTAAAAAAAACTGTATTTGTTTGGCTGCCTTTGGGTCTTGGTTGCATAGTTCAAGGTCTTTCATTGATGTGTATGGACTCTCTAGTTGTGGCATAAAGGGCTAAGTTGCTTTTCTGCATGTGAGATCTTAGTTCCCCAACCAGAGATCAAACCCTTGTATCACAAGGCAGATTCTTAACCACTGAACCAACAAGGAAGTCCCGAAAAAGAGCTTTTAAATGACCCTTGGAAGGGCTGGCCCATGACCTCTGTTCTCTCACTAGTGTCTCTATCTAATACCAGGAATAAGCTCCATCACCCGGAAAAGAAAATTGGTAGAAACTCAGGAAGGATATCAGTGTACTGATTGTTACAAAATCCCAGAGAAGATAATAAATTCTCTCTAAATTGCTAGTGAAAGTTACAGCTAGAAAGTAACATGTGAACTGTGTTTGGTGGGTCCATGGCATGGGGATGGAGAGCTTTTTAGGCAGAGGAACAGCCTGGCAAACTCTTAGATGATGAAAAGGGCAGGTGTAGCAAAGAGTGAATATAATGCCAGACTGTGAAAAGAATTGTGAGTTCAGTTTTGGGTAGCATCTTGGTTTTTTCAAAATAATCTCTTTCTTTGTTTTTTTTCAGGTACTTGGATTTTTGTTGTGTTGGGAAAAAAATGAACTATACCTGCACTGGTATCATAAGGTAGGACATCTGAATCTTCATAGGAGACCTAAGACAAGGACTAAATATGCCTCTTTGGCACTGTGTTAAATACAGGGCTTCCCTTTCTTTGTCTCTCTTAGAAACAAGAGACCTGCTTACAGCTTCAGCTGAAATCATTCCATTTCTAACAGGTGGAACTGGCTTACTGACCAAGCTGAACCCAAACTTTATTTTTTCTCACTACTCCATGTTAAACTTATTCTGTGAATTTGTTCTTCCCATTCCCATAAAATCCTGCATAAACTCCATTATTTTCCTAGTCCATTATAGTCACAAGAACTTTCTTATTTCAGTCATTAAGATTTTTAGTTTATTGTGGTAGACCAAGCTTTCCTCATGGCCCAGTGGTAAAGAATTCTGCAATGCAGGAGACACAGGAGATGCAGGTTCAATTCCTAGGTCAAGAAGATCCCCTGGAGGAGGGCAGGACAACCCACTCCATTATTCTTTCCTGAAGAATCCCCATAGACATAAGAGCCTGGCAGACTATAGTCCATGGAGTTACAAAGAGCTGGACCCTGTTCTAACCTAAATGGGAAGGAAATCCAAAAAAAGTGGGGATGTGTGTATACATACAGCTGATTCCCTTTGCTGTACAATAAAAACTAACACAACATTGTAAAGCAACTATATTCTAATAAAATTTTTTAAAAATAAATAAATTTAAAAATAAAATTTTGCTAGCGGTAACAAAGAATCTATATCTGGTCTGAGGAAGCAGATATCTGACCTAGCACCTGAAGACATGCAGCTCATTTCCAACACTGCCTCCCTCATTTTGTTCTTCCATGGGCTTGAGCATCTCTAGTACAGCCCCTTGCTATTTATAGGCTTTCAGGTATGGCTTTGATACCATTCCTTGTAGTTCCTCAAATCCAGGAACATGTCAAACTCTGAGTGGTCTCCTTAAATTTCCTTTTACTAAAAAGGGAAGGATGAACTGAAAATACAAATTTAAGAGTTAGAATGAATCGAAATCAAAATCACAAGATCATATAGGGAAACAGGAAATTGAAGAGTGAACATATAGGCCTTACTGAGATCCTATGAGTTTTGGAGTTGGGACACCATGAGCAGTTAGTCACTCCCAAGAGAACCTATGGCTTCAGTTCAGTTCAGTCGCTCAGTCATGTCCGACTCTGTGACCCCATGAACCACAGCACACCAGGCCTCCCTGTCTATCACCAACTCCTGGAGTCCATCCAAACCCATGTCCATTGAGTTGGTGATGCCATCCAACCACCTGATCTTCTGTTGTCCCCTTTTCCTCCTGCCCTCAATCTTTCCCAGAATCAGGGTCTTTTCAAATGAATCAGCTCTTCACATTTAGTATTGGAGTTTCAATTCAACATCAGTCCTTCCAATGAATACCCAGGACTGAGCTCCTTTAGGATGGGCTGGTTGGATCTCCTTGTAGTCCAAGGGACTCTAAATTTAGAGTCTTCTCCAACACCACAGTTCAAAAGTGTGGTGTGTAAACAAAACAGCTTCCGTGACAGGCTGCTGGGAGATA